>JAUJYP020001430.1:0-68682 GCA_030674075.2 Linum usitatissimum
TTAGTTTGAAGAGTTCAAAATCGAAATTCGAGTAGTTTTGAGGTGGAGAAGGCGTTGTGTAACCATGGATTTTCATGATTGCTCAAACCTATCGATTCCAAATACCATGACTCTATATAGACATGTCCAATTGTCCGAACCAAAAACTTCTACTAACATCCCCATCTCTTTTGTTCGTCTTCTTCATGGTATTAGAGTTGATGTTTGCGTCTTGTATCTAAATCACTAGGATCGAAAAAGAATCATTATTCAAGTACTTCGTGTTTTTCGATACGCTCTTTTATATTTTGGTTTATACACTCTTGACCTAGCCGGATCTTCACACAAAATAGTCTAAGAGTGAATCCTACAAAAACACTAGGTTTGAGGTTAGAGCGAGAGAGATAGATATTACATTCTTAAACAAGCTTGATATCCTCAAATCACTTCACAATTTAGTTTGAAGAGTTCAACATCGAAATTCGAGTAGTTTTGAGGTGGAGAAGGCGTTGTGTAACCATGGATTTTCATGATTGCTCAAACCTATCGATTCCAAATACCATGACTCTATATAGACATGTCCAATTGTCCGAACCAAAAACTTCGACTAACATCCCCATCTCTTTTGTTCATCCTCTTCATGGTATTAGAGTTGATGTTTGCGTCTTGTATCTAAAACACTAGGATCGAAAAATAATCATTATTCAAGTACTTCGTGTTTTTCGATACGCTCTTTTATATTTTGGTTTATACACTCTTGACCTAGCTGGATCTTCACACAAAAGAGTCTCGGAGAGTGCGAATCCTACAAAAACACTAGGTTTGAGGTTAGAGCGAGAGAGATAGATATTACATTCTTAAACAAGCTTGATATCCTCAAATCACTTCACAATTTAGTTTGAAGAGTTCAACATCGAAATTCGAGTAGTTTTGAGGTGGAGAAGGCGTAACCATGGATTTTCATGATTGCTCAAACCTATCGATTCCAAATACCATGACTTTATATAGACATGTCCAATTGTCCGAACCAAAAACTTCGACTAACATCCCCATCTCTTTTGTTCATCCTCTTCATGGTATTAGAGTTGATGTTTGCGTCTTGTATCTAAAACACTAGGATCGAAAAATAATCATTATTCAAGTACTTCGTGTTTTTCGATACGCTCTTTTATATTTTGGTTTATACACTCTTGACCTAGCTGGATCTTCACAAAAAGAGTCTCGAGAGTGCGTGAATCCTACAAAAACACTAGGTTTGAGGTTAGAGCGAGAGAGATAGATATTACATTCTTAAACAAGCTTGATATCCTCAAATCACTTCACAATTTAGTTTGAAGAGTTCAAAATCGAAATTCTCGAGTAGTTTTGAGGTGGAGAAGGCGTTGTGTAACCATGGATTTTCATGATTGCTCAAACCTATCGATTCCAAATACCATGACTCTATATAGACATGTCCAATTGTCCGAACCAAAAACTTCGACTAACATCCCCATCTCTTTTGTTCATCTTCTTCATGGTATTAGAGTTGATGTTTGCGTCTTGTATCTAAAACACTAGGATCGAAAAATAATCATTATTCAAGTACTTCGTGTTTTTCGATACGCTTTTATATTTTGGTTTATACACTCTTGACCTAGCTGGATCTTCACAAAAGAGTCTCGGAGAGTGCATGAATCCTACAAAAACACTAGGTTTGAGGTTAGAGCGAGAGAGATAGATATTACATTCTTAAACAAGCTTGATATCCTCAAATCACTTCACAATTTAGTTTGAAGAGTTCAAAATCGAAATTCTGAGTAGTTTTGAGGTGGAGAAGGCGTTGTGTAACCATGGATTTTCATGATTGCTCAAACCTATCGATTCCAAATACCATGACTCTATATAGACATGTCCAATTGTCCGAACAAAAACTTAGACTAACATCCCCATCTCTTTTGTTCATCCTCTTCATGGTATTAGAGTTGATGTTTGCGTCTTGTATCTAAAACACTAGGATCGAAAAATAATCATTATTCAAGTACTTCGTGTTTTTCGATACGCTCTTTTATATTTTGGTTTATACACTCTTGACCTAGCTGGATCTTCACAAAAATAGTCTCGGAGTGCGCAGAATCCTACAAAAACACTAGGTTTGAGGTTAGAGCGAGAGAGATAGATATTACATTCTTAAACAAGCTTGATATCCTCAAATCACTTCACAATTTAGTTTGAAGAGTTCAACATCGAAATTCTCGAGTAGTTTTGAGGTGGAGAAGGCGTTGTGTAACCATGGATTTTCATGATTGCTCAAACCTATCGATTCCAAATACCATGACTCTATATAGACATGTCCAATTGTCCGAACCAAAAACTTCGACTAACATCCCCATCTCTTTTGTTCATCCTCTTCATGGTATTAGAGTTGATGTTTGCGTCTTGTATCTAAAACACTAGGATCGAAAAATAATCATTATTCAAGTACTTCGTGTTTTTCGATACGCTCTTTTATATTTTATACACTCTTGACCTAGCGGATCTTCACAAAAGAGTCTCGGAGAGTGCACAATCCTACAAAAACACTAGGTTTGAGGTTAGAGCGAGAGAGATAGATATTACATTCTTAAACAAGCTTGATATCCTCAAATCACTTCACAATTTAGTTTGAAGAGTTCAACATCGAAATTCGAGTAGTTTTGAGGTGGAGAAGGCGTTGTGTAACCATGGATTTTCATGATTGCTCAAACCTATCGATTCCAAATACCATGACTCTATATAGACATGTCCAATTGTCCGAACCAAAAACTTCTACTAACATCCCCATCTCTTTTGTTCATCGTCTTCATGGTATTAGAGTTGATGTTTGCGTCTTGTATCTAAAACACTAGGATCGAAAAATAATCATTATTCCAGTACTTCGTGTTTTTCGATATGCTCTTTTATATTTTGGTTTATACACTCTTGACCTAGCCGGATCTTCACACAAAAGAGTCTGAGAGTGCACAGAATCCTACAAAAACACTAGGTTTGAGGTTAGAGCGAGAGAGATAGATATTACATTCTTAAACAAGCTTGATATCCTCAAATCACTTCACAATTTAGTTTGAAGAGTTCAAAATCGAAATCTCGAGTAGTTTTGAGGTGAAGGCGTTGTGTAACCATGGATTTTCATGATTGCTCAAACCTATCGATTCCAAATACCATGACTCTATATAGACATGTCCAATTGTCCGAACCAAAAACTTCGACTAACATCCCCATCTCTTTTGTTCATCTCTTCATGGTATTAGAGTTGATGTTTGCGTCTTGTATCTAAAACACTAGGATCGAAAAATAATCATTATTCAAGTACTTCGTGTTTTTCGATACGCTCTTTTATATTTTGGTTTATACACTCTTGACCTAGCCGGATCTTCACACAAAAGAGTCTCGAGAGTGCACAGAATCCTACAAAAACACTAGGTTTGAGGTTAGAGCGAGAGAGATAGATATTACATTCTTAAACAAGCTTGATATCCTCTAATCACTTCACAATTTAGTTTGAAGAGTTCAACATCGAAATTCGAGTAGTTTTGAGGTGGAGAAGGCGTTGTGTAACCATGGATTTTCATGATTGCTCAAACCTATCGATTCCAAATACCATGACTCTATATAGACATGTCCAATTGTCCGAACCAAAAACTTCGACTAACATCCCCATCTCTTTTGTTCATCGTCTTCATGGTATTAGAGTTGATGTCGCTTCTTGTATCTAAAACACTAGGATCGAAAAATAATCATTATTCAAGTACTTCGTGTTTTTCGATACGCTCTTTTATATTTTGGTTTATACACTCTTGACCTAGCGGATCTTCACAAAAGAGTCTCGGAGAGTGCAGAATCCTACAAAAACACTAGGTTTGAGGTTAGAGCGAGAGAGATAGATATTACATTCTTAAACAAGCTTGATATCCTCAAATCACTTCACAATTTAGTTTGAAGAGTTCAACATCGAAATTCTCGAGTAGTTTTGAGGTGGAGAAGGCGTGTAACCATGGATTTTCATGATTGCTCAAACCTATCGATTCCAAATACCATGACTCTATATAGACATGTCCAATTGTCCGAACCAAAAACTTCGACTAACATCCCCATCTCTTTTGTTCATCCTCTTCATGGTATTAGAGTTGATGTTTGCGTCTTGTATCTAAAACACTAGGATCGAAAAATAATCATTATTCAAGTACTTCGTGTTTTTCGATACGCTCTTTTATATTTTGGTTTATACACTCTTGACCTAGCTGGATCTTCACACAAAAGAGTCTCGGAGAGTGCACGAATCCTACAAAAACACTAGGTTTGAGGTTAGAGCGAGAGAGATAGATATTACATTCTTAAACAAGCTTGATATCCTCTAATCACTTCACAATTTAGTTTGAAGAGTTCAACATCGAAATTCGAGTAGTTTTGAGGTGGAGAAGGCGTTGTGTAACCATGGATTTTCATGATTGCTCAAACCTATCGATTCCAAATACCATGACTCTATATAGACATGTCCAATTGTCCGAACAAAAACTTCGACTAACATCCCCATCTCTTTTGTTCATCGTCTTCATGGTATTAGAGTTGATGTTTGCGTCTTGTATCTAAAACACTAGGATCGAAAAATAATCATTATTCAAGTACTTCGTGTTTTTCGATACGCTCTTTTATATTTTGGTTTATACACTCTTGACCTAGCCGGATCTTCACAAAAGAGTCTCGAGAGTGCGAATCCTACAAAAACACTAGGTTTGAGGTTAGAGCGAGAGAGATAGATATTACATTCTTAAACAAGCTTGATATCCTCAAATCACTTCACAATTTAGTTTGAAGAGTTCAACATCGAAATTCCGAGTAGTTTTGAGGTGGAGAAGGCGTTGTGTAACCATGGATTTTCATGATTGCTCAAACCTATCGATTCCAAATACCATGACTTATATAGACATGTCCAATTGTCCGAACCAAAAACTTCGACTAACATCCCCATCTCTTTTGTTCGTCCTCTTCATGGTATTAGAGTTGATGTTTGCGTCTTGTATCTAAAACACTAGGATCGAAAAATAATCATTATTCAAGTACTTCGTGTTTTTCGATACGCTCTTTTATATTTTGGTTTATACACTCTTGACCTAGCTGGATCTTCACACAAAAGAGTCTCGAGAGTGCGCGAATCCTACAAAAACACTAGGTTTGAGGTTAGAGCGAGAGAGATAGATATTACATTCTTAAACAAGCTTGATATCCTCAAATCACTTCACAATTTAGTTTGAAGAGTTCAACATCGAAATTCGAGTAGTTTTGAGGTGGAGAAGGCGTTGTGTAACCATGGATTTTCATGATTGCTCAAACCTATCGATTCCAAATACCATGACTCTATATAGACATGTCCAATTGTCCGAACCAAAAACTTCTACTAACATCCCCATCTCTTTTGTTCATCGTCTTCATGGTATTAGAGTTGATGTTTGCGTCTTGTATCTCAAATAGGATCGAAAAAGAATCATTATTCAAGTACTTCGTGTTTTTCGATATGCTCTTTTATATTTTGGTTTATACACTCTTGACCTAGCCGGATCTTCACACAAAATAGTCTCGAGAGTACGAATCCTACAAAAACACTAGGTTTGAGGTTAGAGCGAGAGATAGATATTACATTCTTAAACAAGCTTGATATCCTCAAATCACTTCACAATTTAGTTTGAAGAGTTCAACATCGAAATTCGAGTAGTTTTGAGGTGGAGAAGGCGTTGTGTAACCATGGATTTTCATGTTTGCTCAAACCTATCGATTCCAAATACCTTGACTCTATATAGACATGTCCAATTGTCCGAACCAAAAACTTCGACTAACATCCCCATCTCTTTTGTTCATCTCTTCATGGTATTAGAGTTGATGTATGCGTCTTGTATCTAAAACACTAGGATCGAAAAATAATCATTATTCAAGTACTTCGTGTTTTTCGATACGCTCTTTTATATTTTGGTTTATACACTCTTGACCTAGTGGATCTTCACAAAAAGAGTCTCGGAGAGTGCGTAATCCTACAAAAACACTAGGTTTGAGGTTAGAGCGAGAGAGATAGATATTACATTCTTAAACAAGCTTGATATCCTCAAATCACTTCACAATTTAGTTTGAAGAGTTCAAAATCGAAATTCGAGTAGTTTTGAGGTGGAGAAGGCGTTGTGTAACCATGGATTTTCATGATTGCTCAAACCTATCGATTCCAAATACCATGACTCTATATAGACATGTCCAATTGTCCGAACAAAAACTTCTACTAACATCCCCATCTCTTTTCTTCATCCTCTTCATGGTATTAGAGTTGATGCTCAGATTCGTATCTAAAACACTAGGATCGAAAAATACTATTATTCCAAACATTCGTGTTTTTCGATACGCTCTTTTATATATTTTGGTTTATACCACTTTCTTGCTTTAGCTAGATCTTCACCAAAAGAGTCTAGAAGAGTGCGCGTAATCCTACAAAAACACTAGGTTTGAGGTTAGAGCGAGAGAGATATGATATTAAATTCTTAACAAGCTTGATATCCTCAAATCACTTCACAATTTAGTTTGAAGAGTTAAAAATCGAAATTCTCGAGTAGTTTTGAAGTGGGAGTACGCGTTAGGCAACCATGGATTTTCATGTTTGGTCAAACCTGTCGATTCCAAATACCTTGACTTTATATACACATATCCAATTGTCCGAACACAAAAACTTCGACTCACATCCCCATCTCTTTTCTTCATCCTTCTTCATGGTATTAGAGTTGATGCTAGGCCTCCCGTATCTAAAACACTTGGATCGAAAAATAATCATTATTCCAAAGACTACGTTCATGTTTTTCGATACGCTCTTTTATATTTTTGTTTATACACTCTTGACCTAGCTGGATCTTCACAAAAAAGAGTCTCTGAGAGTGCGCAATCCTACAAAAACACTAGGTTTGAGGTTAGAGCGAGAGAGATAGATATTACATTCTTAAACAAGCTTGATATCCTCAAATCACTTCACAATTTAGTTTAAAGAGTTCAAAACTGAAATTCCGAGTAGTTTTGAGGTGGAGAAGGCGTCGCGTAACCATGGATTTTCATGATTGCTCAAACCTATCGATTCCAAATACAATTACTTTTCTATATATAGGTCCAATTATCCGAACACAAAACTTCTACCAACATCTCCATCTCTTTTTCTTCATCCTCTTCATGGTATTAGAGTTGATGTTTGCATCTTGTATCTAAAACACTAGGATCGAAAAATAATCATTATTCCAAATACTTCGTGTTTTTCGATACGCCTTTTATATTTTCGTTATACACTCTCGACTCCACTCGATCTTCACAAAAAAAAGAGTCCTCGGTGCTTAATCCAAAACACTAGGTTTGAGGGCAAGGGACAGAGATAGATATTAAATTCTTCAACAAGTTTGATATTCAAATCACTTCACAATTTAGTTTTCCAAGGAGTCGCCAAAATCAAATTCTCAAACCTATCGATTCCAAATACCATGACTCTATATAGACATGTCCAATTGTCCGAACCAAAAACTTCGACCCACATCCCCATCTCTTTTGTTCATCCTCTTCATGGCATTAGAGTTGATGTTTGCATCTTGTATCTAAAACACTAGATCAAAATAATCATTATTCCAGTACTTCGTGTTTTTCGATACGCTCTTTTATATTTTGGTTTATACACTTCGACCTAGTCGATCTTCACAAAAGAATTTAAGAGTGCCAGAATCCTACAAAAACACTAGGTTTGAGGTTAGAGCGAGAGAGATAGATATTACATTCTTAAATGAAAGTTTGATATCCTCAAATCACTTACGCTTAGTTTGAAGAGTTCAAAATCGAAATTCCGAGTAGTTTTGAGGTGGAGAAGGCGCTTGTGTAACCATGGATTTTCATGATTGCTCAAACCTATCGATTCCAAATACCATGACTCTATATAGACATGTCCAATTGTCCGAACCAAAAACTTCTACTAACATCCCCATCTCTTTTGTTCATCCTCTTCATGGTATTAGAGTTGATGTTTGCGTCTTGTATCTAAAACACTAGGATCGAAAAATAATCATTATTCAAGTACTTCGTGTTTTTCGATATGCTCTTTTATATTTTGGTTTATACACTCTTGACCTAGCCGGATCTTCACACAAAAGAGTCTCGAGAGTGCAGAATCCTACAAAAACACTAGGTTTGAGGTTAGAGCGAGAGAGATAGATATTACATTCTTAAACAAGCTTGATATCCTCAAATCACTTCACAATTTAGTTTGAAGAGTTCAAAATCGAAATTCGAGTAGTTTTGAGGTGGAGAAGGCGTTGTGTAACCATGGATTTTCATGTTTGCTCAAACCTATCGATTCCAAATACCTTGACTTTATATAGACATGTCCAATTGTCCGAACCAAAAACTTCGACTAACATCCCCATCTCTTTTGTTCATCCTCTTCATGGTATTAGAGTTGATGTTTGCGTCTTGTATCTAAAACACTAGGATCGAAAAATAATCATTATTCAAGTACTTCGTGTTTTTCGATACGCTCTTTTATATTTTGGTTTATACACTCTTGACCTAGCTGGATCTTCACACAAAAGAGTCTCAGAGTGCGAGAATCCTACAAAAACACTAGGTTTGAGGTTAGAGCGAGAGAGATAGATATTACATTCTTAAACAAGCTTGATATCCTCAAATCACTTCACAATTTAGTTTGAAGAGTTCAAAATCGAAATTCGAGTAGTTTTGAGGTGGAGAAGGCGTTGTGTAACCATGGATTTTCATGATTGCTCAAACCTATCGATTCCAAATACCATGACTCTATATAGACATGTCCAATTGTCCGAACCAAAAACTTCTACTAACATCCCCATCTCTTTTGTTCATCGTCTTCATGGTATTAGAGTTGATGTTTGCGTCTTGTATCTAAAACACTAGGATCGAAAAATAATCATTATTCAAGTACTTCGTGTTTTTCGATACGCTCTTTTATATTTTGGTTTATACACTCTTGACCTAGCCGGATCTTCACACAAAAGAGTCTCGAGAGTGCGAATCCTACAAAAACACTAGGTTTGAGGTTAGAGCGAGAGAGATAGATATTACATTCTTAAACAAGCTTGATATCCTCAAATCACTTCACAATTTAGTTTGAAGAGTTCAAAATCGAAATTCTGAGTAGTTTTGAGGTGGAGAAGGCGTTGTGTAACCATGGATTTTCATGTTTGCTCAAACCTATCGATTCCAAATACCATGACTCTATATAGACATGTCCAATTGTCCGAACCAAAAACTTCGACTAACATCCCCATCTCTTTTGTTCATCCTCTTCATGGTATTAGAGTTGATGTTTGCGTCTTGTATCTAAAACACTAGGATCGAAAAATAATCATTATTCAAGTACTTCGTGTTTTTCGATACGCTCTTTTATATTTTGGTTTATACACTCTTGACCTAGCCGGATCTTCACACAAAAGAGTCTCGGAGAGTGCGAATCCTACAAAAACACTAGGTTTGAGGTTAGAGCGAGAGAGATAGATATTACATTCTTAAACAAGCTTGATATCCTCAAATCACTTCACAATTTAGTTTGAAGAGTTCAAAATCGAAATTCGAGTAGTTTTGAGGTGGAGAAGGCGTTGTGTAACCATGGATTTTCATGATTGCTCAAACCTATCGATTCCAAATACCATGACTCTATATAGACATGTCCAATTGTCCGAACCAAAAACTTCTACTAACATCCCCATCTCTTTTGTTCATCGTCTTCATGGTATTAGAGTTGATGTTTGCGTCTTGTATCTAAAACACTAGGATCGAAAAATAATCATTATTCCAGTACTTCGTGTTTTTTGATACGCTCTTTTATATTTTGGTTTATACACTCTTGACCTAGCCGGATCTTCACACAAAAGAGTCTCGAGAGTGCACAAATCCTACAAAAACACTAGGTTTGAGGTTAGAGCGAGAGAGATAGATATTACATTCTTAAACAAGCTTGATATCCTCAAATCACTTCACAATTTAGTTTGAAGAGTTCAAAATCGAAATTCGAGTAGTTTTGAGGTGGAGAAGGCGTTGTGTAACCATGGATTTTCATGTTTGCTCAAACCTATCGATTCCAAATACCTTGACTTTATATAGACATGTCCAATTGTCCGAACCAAAAACTTCGACTAACATCCCCATCTCTTTTGTTCATCGTCTTCATGGTATTAGAGTTGATGTTTGCGTCTTGTATCTAAAACACTAGGATCGAAAAATAATCATTATTCAAGTACTTCGTGTTTTTCGATACGCTCTTTTATATTTTGGTTTATACACTCTTGACCTAGCCGGATCTTCACAAAAAGAGTCTCGGAGAGTGCACAAATCC
This sequence comes from Linum usitatissimum, assembly GCA_030674075.2. Lineage (NCBI taxonomy): Eukaryota > Viridiplantae > Streptophyta > Magnoliopsida > Malpighiales > Linaceae > Linum > Linum usitatissimum. The sequence continues at coordinate 10,358 of JAUJYP020001430.1, forward strand.
TACAAAAACACTAGGTTTGAGGTTAGAGCGAGAGAGATAGATATTACATTCTTAAACAAGCTTGATATCCTCAAATCACTTCACAATTTAGTTTGAAGAGTTCAAAATCGAAATTCGAGTAGTTTTGAGGTGGAGAAGGCGTTGTGTAACCATGGATTTTCATGATTGCTCAAACCTATCGATTCCAAATACCATGACTCTATATAGACATGTCCAATTGTCCGAACCAAAAACTTCTACTAACATCCCCATCTCTTTTGTTCATCGTCTTCATGGTATTAGAGTTGATGTTTGCGTCTTGTATCTAAAACACTAGGATCGAAAAAGAATCATTATTCAAGTACTTCGTGTTTTTCGATATGCTCTTTTATATTTTGGTTTATACACTCTTGACCTAGCTGGATCTTCACACAAAAGAGTCTCGAGAGTGCACGAATCCTACAAAAACACTAGGTTTGAGGTTAGAGCGAGAGAGATAGATATTACATTCTTAAACAAGCTTGATATCCTCAAATCACTTCACAATTTAGTTTGAAGAGTTCAAAATCGAAATTTCGAGTAGTTTTGAGGTGGAGAAGGCGTTGTGTAACCATGGATTTTCATGATTGCTCAAACCTATCGATTCCAAATACCATGACTCTATATAGACATGTCCAATTGTCCGAACCAAAAACTTCGACTAACATCCCCATCTCTTTTGTTCATCCTCTTCATGGTATTAGAGTTGATGTTTGCGTCTTGTATCTAAAACACTAGGATCGAAAAATAATCATTATTCAAGTACTTCGTGTTTTTCGATACGCTCTTTTATATTTTGGTTTATACACTCTTGACCTAGCTGGATCTTCACAAAAAAGAGTCTCGGAGAGTGCACAGAATCCTACAAAAACACTAGGTTTGAGGTTAGAGCGAGAGAGATAGATATTACATTCTTAAACAAGCTTGATATCCTCAAATCACTTCACAATTTAGTTTGAAGAGTTCAAAATCGAAATTCTGAGTAGTTTTGAGGTGGAGAAGGCGTTGTGTAACCATGGATTTTCATGATTGCTCAAACCTATCGATTCCAAATACCATGACTCTATATAGACATGTCCAATTGTCCGAACCAAAAACTTCTACTAACATCCCCATCTCTTTTGTTCATCGTCTTCATGGTATTAGAGTTGATGTTTGCGTCTTGTATCTAAAACACTAGGATCGAAAAATAATCATTATTCAAGTACTTCGTGTTTTTCGATACGCTCTTTTATATTTTGGTTTATACACTCTTGACCTAGCTGGATCTTCACACAAAAGAGTCTCGGAGAGTGCACAATCCTACAAAAACACTAGGTTTGAGGTTAGAGCGAGAGAGATAGATATTACATTCTTAAACAAGCTTGATATCCTCAAATCACTTCACAATTTAGTTTGAAGAGTTCAAAATCGAAATTCGAGTAGTTTTGAGGTGGAGAAGGCGTTGTGTAACCATGGATTTTCATGTTTGCTCAAACCTATCGATTCCAAATACCATGACTTTATATAGACATGTCCAATTGTCCGAACCAAAAACTTCGACTAACATCCCCATCTCTTTTGTTCATCCTCTTCATGGTATTAGAGTTGATGTTTGCGTCTTGTATCTAAAACACTAGGATCGAAAAATAATCATTATTCAAGTACTTCGTGTTTTTCGATACGCTCTTTTATATTTTGGTTTATACACTCTTGACCTAGCTGGATCTTCACACAAAAGAGTCTCGGAGAGTGCGAGAATCCTACAAAAACACTAGGTTTGAGGTTAGAGCGAGAGAGATAGATATTACATTCTTAAACAAGCTTGATATCCTCAAATCACTTCACAATTTAGTTTGAAGAGTTCAAAATCGAAATTCGAGTAGTTTTGAGGTGGAGAAGGCGTTGTGTAACCATGGATTTTCATGATTGCTCAAACCTATCGATTCCAAATACCATGACTCTATATAGACATGTCCAATTGTCCGAACCAAAAACTTCGACTAACATCCCCATCTCTTTTGTTCATCGTCTTCATGGTATTAGAGTTGATGTTTGCGTCTTGTATCTAAAACACTAGGATCGAAAAATAATCATTATTCAAGTACTTCGTGTTTTTCGATACGCTCTTTTATATTTTGGTTTATACACTCTTGACCTAGCGGATCTTCACACAAAAGAGTCTCGAGAGTGCAGAATCCTACAAAAACACTAGGTTTGAGGTTAGAGCGAGAGAGATAGATATTACATTCTTAAACAAGCTTGATATCCTCAAATCACTTCACAATTTAGTTTGAAGAGTTCAAAATCGAAATTCGAGTAGTTTTGAGGTGGAGAAGGCGTTGTGTAACCATGGATTTTCATGTTTGCTCAAACCTATCGATTCCAAATACCATGACTTTATATAGACATGTCCAATTGTCCGAACCAAAAACTTCTACTAACATCCCCATCTCTTTTGTTCATCCTCTTCATGGTATTAGAGTTGATGTTTGCGTCTTGTATCTAAAACACTAGGATCGAAAAATAATCATTATTCAAGTACTTCGTGTTTTTCGATACGCTCTTTTATATTTTGGTTTATACACTCTTGACCTAGCCGGATCTTCACACAAAATAGTCTCGGAGAGTGCGAATCCTACAAAAACACTAGGTTTGAGGTTAGAGCGAGAGAGATAGATATTACATTCTTAAACAAGCTTGATATCCTCAAATCACTTCACAATTTAGTTTGAAGAGTTCAAAATCGAAATTCGAGTAGTTTTGAGGTGGAGAAGGCGTTGTGTAACCATGGATTTTCATGATTGCTAAAACCTATCGATTCCAAATACCTTGACTCTATATAGACATGTCCAATTGTCCGAACCAAAAACTTCTACTAACATCCCCATCTCTTTTGTTCATCGTCTTCATGGTATTAGAGTTGATGTTTGCGTCTTGTATCTAAAACACTAGGATCGAAAAATAATCATTATTCCAGTACTTCGTGTTTTTCGATACGCTCTTTTATATTTTGGTTTATACACTCTTGACCTAGCCGGATCTTCACAAAAAGAGTCTCGAGAGTGCGAATCCTACAAAAACACTAGGTTTGAGGTTAGAGCGAGAGAGATAGATATTACATTCTTAAACAAGCTTGATATCCTCAAATCACTTCACAATTTAGTTTGAAGAGTTCAAAATCGAAATTCGAGTAGTTTTGAGGTGGAGAAGGCGTTGTGTAACCATGGATTTTCATGATTGCTCAAACCTATCGATTCCAAATACCATGACTCTATATAGACATGTCCAATTGTCCGAACCAAAAACTTCGACTAACATCCCCATCTCTTTTGTTCATCCTCTTCATGGTATTAGAGTTGATGTTTGCGTCTTGTATCTAAAACACTAGGATCGAAAAATAATCATTATTCAAGTACTTCGTGTTTTTCGATACGCTCTTTTATATTTTGGTTTATACACTCTTGACCTAGCCGGATCTTCACAAAAAGAGTCTCGGAGAGTGCGAATCCTACAAAAACACTAGGTTTGAGGTTAGAGCGAGAGAGATAGATATTACATTCTTAAACAAGCTTGATATCCTCAAATCACTTCACAATTTAGTTTGAAGAGTTCAAAATCGAAATTCGAGTAGTTTTGAGGTGGAGAAGGCGTTGTGTAACCATGGATTTTCATGATTGCTCAAACCTATCGATTCCAAATACCATGACTCTATATAGACATGTCCAATTGTCCGAACCAAAAACTTCTACTAACATCCCCATCTCTTTTGTTCATCGTCTTCATGGTATTAGAGTTGATGTTTGCGTCTTGTATCTAAAACACTAGGATCGAAAAATAATCATTATTCAAGTACTTCGTGTTTTTCGATACGCTCTTTTATATTTTGGTTTATACACTCTTGACCTAGCTGGATCTTCACACAAAAGAGTCTCGAGAGTGCACAGAATCCTACAAAAACACTAGGTTTGAGGTTAGAGCGAGAGAGATAGATATTACATTCTTAAACAAGCTTGATATCCTCAAATCACTTCACAATTTAGTTTGAAGAGTTCAAAATCGAAATTCGAGTAGTTTTGAGGTGGAGAAGGCGTTGTGTAACCATGGATTTTCATGATTGCTCAAACCTATCGATTCCAAATACCATGACTCTATATAGACATGTCCAATTGTCCGAACCAAAAACTTCTACTAACATCCCCATCTCTTTTGTTCATCGTCTTCATGGTATTAGAGTTGATGTTTGCGTCTTGTATCTAAAACACTAGGATCGAAAAATAATCATTATTCAAGTACTTCGTGTTTTTCGATACGCTCTTTTATATTTTGGTTTATACACTCTTGACCTAGCCGGATCTTCACACAAAAGAGTCTCGAGAGTGCACGAATCCTACAAAAACACTAGGTTTGAGGTTAGAGCGAGAGAGATAGATATTACATTCTTAAACAAGCTTGATATCCTCAAATCACTTCACAATTTAGTTTGAAGAGTTCAAAATCGAAATTCGAGTAGTTTTGAGGTGGAGAAGGCGTTGTGTAACCATGGATTTTCATGTTTGCTCAAACCTATCGATTCCAAATACCTTGACTTTATATAGACATGTCCAATTGTCCGAACCAAAAACTTCTACTAACATCCCCATCTCTTTTGTTCATCCTCTTCATGGTATTAGAGTTGATGTTTGCGTCTTGTATCTAAAACACTAGGATCGAAAAATAATCATTATTCAAGTACTTCGTGTTTTTCGATACGCTCTTTTATATTTTGGTTTATACACTCTTGACCTAGCCGGATCTTCACACAAAAGAGTCTCGAGAGTGCGCAATCCTACAAAAACACTAGGTTTGAGGTTAGAGCGAGAGAGATAGATATTACATTCTTAAACAAGCTTGATATCCTCAAATCACTTCACAATTTAGTTTGAAGAGTTCAAAATCGAAATTCGAGTAGTTTTGAGGTGGAGAAGGCGTTGTGTAACCATGGATTTTCATGATTGCTCAAACCTATCGATTCCAAATACCTTGACTCTATATAGACATGTCCAATTGTCCGAACCAAAAACTTCGACTAACATCCCCATCTCTTTTGTTCATCCTCTTCATGGTATTAGAGTTGATGTTTGCGTCTTGTATCTAAAACACTAGGATCGAAAAATAATCATTATTCAAGTACTTCGTGTTTTTCGATACGCTCTTTTATATTTTGGTTTATACACTCTTGACCTAGCCGGATCTTCACACAAAAGAGTCTCGGAGAGTGCAGAATCCTACAAAAACACTAGGTTTGAGGTTAGAGCGAGAGAGATAGATATTACATTCTTAAACAAGCTTGATATCCTCAAATCACTTCACAATTTAGTTTGAAGAGTTCAAAATCGAAATTCGAGTAGTTTTGAGGTGGAGAAGGCGTTGTGTAACCATGGATTTTCATGATTGCTCAAACCTATCGATTCCAAATACCATGACTCTATATAGACATGTCCAATTGTCCGAACCAAAAACTTCTACTAACATCCCCATCTCTTTTGTTCATCCTCTTCATGGTATTAGAGTTGATGTTTGCGTCTTGTATCTAAAACACTAGGATCGAAAAATAATCATTATTCAAGTACTTCGTGTTTTTCGATACGCTCTTTTATATTTTGGTTTATACACTCTTGACCTAGCCGGATCTTCACACAAAAGAGTCTCGAGAGTGCACGAATCCTACAAAAACACTAGGTTTGAGGTTAGAGCGAGAGAGATAGATATTACATTCTTAAACAAGCTTGATATCCTCAAATCACTTCACAATTTAGTTTGAAGAGTTCAAAATCGAAATTCGAGTAGTTTTGAGGTGGAGAAGGCGTTGTGTAACCATGGATTTTCATGATTGCTCAAACCTATCGATTCCAAATACCTTGACTTTATATAGACATGTCCAATTGTCCGAACCAAAAACTTCTACTAACATCCCCATCTCTTTTGTTCATCCTCTTCATGGTATTAGAGTTGATGTTTGCGTCTTGTATCTAAAACACTAGGATCGAAAAATAATCATTATTCAAGTACTTCGTGTTTTTCGATACGCTCTTTTATATTTTGGTTTATACACTCTTGACCTAGCCGGATCTTCACACAAAAGAGTCTCGGAGAGTGCACGAATCCTACAAAAACACTAGGTTTGAGGTTAGAGCGAGAGAGATAGATATTACATTCTTAAACAAGCTTGATATCCTCAAATCACTTCACAATTTAGTTTGAAGAGTTCAAAATCGAAATTCGAGTAGTTTTGAGGTGGAGAAGGCGTTGTGTAACCATGGATTTTCATGATTGCTCAAACCTATCGATTCCAAATACCATGACTCTATATAGACATGTCCAATTGTCCGAACCAAAAACTTCTACTAACATCCCCATCTCTTTTGTTCATCGTCTTCATGGTATTAGAGTTGATGTTTGCGTCTTGTATCTAAAACACTAGGATCGAAAAATAATCATTATTCCAGTACTTCGTGTTTTTCGATACGCTCTTTTATATTTTGGTTTATACACTCTTGACCTAGCCGGATCTTCACACAAAAGAGTCTCGAGAGTGCACGAATCCTACAAAAACACTAGGTTTGAGGTTAGAGCGAGAGAGATAGATATTACATTCTTAAACAAGCTTGATATCCTCAAATCACTTCACAATTTAGTTTGAAGAGTTCAAAATCGAAATTCGAGTAGTTTTGAGGTGGAGAAGGCGTTGTGTAACCATGGATTTTCATGATTGCTCAAACCTATCGATTCCAAATACCATGACTCTATATAGACATGTCCAATTGTCCGAACCAAAAACTTCTACTAACATCCCCATCTCTTTTGTTCATCCTCTTCATGGTATTAGAGTTGATGTTTGCGTCTTGTATCTAAAACACTAGGATCGAAAAATAATCATTATTCAAGTACTTCGTGTTTTTCGATACGCTCTTTTATATTTTGGTTTATACACTCTTGACCTAGCTGGATCTTCACACAAAAGAGTCTCGGAGAGTGCGCAATCCTACAAAAACACTAGGTTTGAGGTTAGAGCGAGAGAGATAGATATTACATTCTTAAACAAGCTTGATATCCTCAAATCACTTCACAATTTAGTTTGAAGAGTTCAAAATCGAAATTCGAGTAGTTTTGAGGTGGAGAAGGCGTTGTGTAACCATGGATTTTCATGATTGCTCAAACCTATCGATTCCAAATACCATGACTCTATATAGACATGTCCAATTGTCCGAACCAAAAACTTCTACTAACATCCCCATCTCTTTTGTTCATCGTCTTCATGGTATTAGAGTTGATGTTTGCGTCTTGTATCTAAAACACTAGGATCGAAAAAGAATCATTATTCAAGTACTTCGTGTTTTTCGATATGCTCTTTTATATTTTGGTTTATACACTCTTGACCTAGCCGGATCTTCACACAAAAGAGTCTCGAGAGTGCACGAATCCTACAAAAACACTAGGTTTGAGGTTAGAGCGAGAGAGATAGATATTACATTCTTAAACAAGCTTGATATCCTCAAATCACTTCACAATTTAGTTTGAAGAGTTCAAAATCGAAATTCGAGTAGTTTTGAGGTGGAGAAGGCGTTGTGTAACCATGGATTTTCATGATTGCTCAAACCTATCGATTCCAAATACCTTGACTTTATATAGACATGTCCAATTGTCCGAACCAAAAACTTCGACTAACATCCCCATCTCTTTTGTTCATCCTCTTCATGGTATTAGAGTTGATGTTTGCGTCTTGTATCTAAAACACTAGGATCGAAAAATAATCATTATTCAAGTACTTCGTGTTTTTCGATACGCTCTTTTATATTTTGGTTTATACACTCTTGACCTAGCCGGATCTTCACACAAAAGAGTCTCGGAGAGTGCACAATCCTACAAAAACACTAGGTTTGAGGTTAGAGCGAGAGAGATAGATATTACATTCTTAAACAAGCTTGATATCCTCAAATCACTTCACAATTTAGTTTGAAGAGTTCAAAATCGAAATTCGAGTAGTTTTGAGGTGGAGAAGGCGTTGTGTAACCATGGATTTTCATGATTGCTCAAACCTATCGATTCCAAATACCATGACTCTATATAGACATGTCCAATTGTCCGAACCAAAAACTTCTACTAACATCCCCATCTCTTTTGTTCATCGTCTTCATGGTATTAGAGTTGATGTTTGCGTCTTGTATCTAAAACACTAGGATCGAAAAATAATCATTATTCCAGTACTTCGTGTTTTTCGATATGCTCTTTTATATTTTGGTTTATACACTCTTGACCTAGCCGGATCTTCACACAAAAGAGTCTCGAGAGTGCGAATCCTACAAAAACACTAGGTTTGAGGTTAGAGCGAGAGAGATAGATATTACATTCTTAAACAAGCTTGATATCCTCAAATCACTTCACAATTTAGTTTGAAGAGTTCAAAATCGAAATTCGAGTAGTTTTGAGGTGGAGAAGGCGTTGTGTAACCATGGATTTTCATGATTGCTCAAACCTATCGATTCCAAATACCTTGACTTTATATAGACATGTCCAATTGTCCGAACCAAAAACTTCGACTAACATCCCCATCTCTTTTGTTCATCCTCTTCATGGTATTAGAGTTGATGTTTGCGTCTTGTATCTAAAACACTAGGATCGAAAAATAATCATTATTCAAGTACTTCGTGTTTTTCGATACGCTCTTTTATATTTTGGTTTATACACTCTTGACCTAGCCGGATCTTCACACAAAAGAGTCTCGAGAGTGCACGAATCCTACAAAAACACTAGGTTTGAGGTTAGAGCGAGAGAGATAGATATTACATTCTTAAACAAGCTTGATATCCTCAAATCACTTCACAATTTAGTTTGAAGAGTTCAAAATCGAAATTCGAGTAGTTTTGAGGTGGAGAAGGCGTTGTGTAACCATGGATTTTCATGATTGCTCAAACCTATCGATTCCAAATACCATGACTCTATATAGACATGTCCAATTGTCCGAACCAAAAACTTCTACTAACATCCCCATCTCTTTTGTTCATCGTCTTCATGGTATTAGAGTTGATGTTTGCGTCTTGTATCTAAAACACTAGGATCGAAAAATAATCATTATTCCAGTACTTCGTGTTTTTCGATATGCTCTTTTATATTTTGGTTTATACACTCTTGACCTAGCCGGATCTTCACACAAAAGAGTCTCGGAGAGTGCAGAATCCTACAAAAACACTAGGTTTGAGGTTAGAGCGAGAGAGATAGATATTACATTCTTAAACAAGCTTGATATCCTCAAATCACTTCACAATTTAGTTTGAAGAGTTCAAAATCGAAATTCGAGTAGTTTTGAGGTGGAGAAGGCGTTGTGTAACCATGGATTTTCATGATTGCTCAAACCTATCGATTCCAAATACCTTGACTTTATATAGACATGTCCAATTGTCCGAACCAAAAACTTCGACTAACATCCCCATCTCTTTTGTTCATCCTCTTCATGGTATTAGAGTTGATGTTTGCGTCTTGTATCTAAAACACTAGGATCGAAAAATAATCATTATTCAAGTACTTCGTGTTTTTCGATACGCTCTTTTATATTTTGGTTTATACACTCTTGACCTAGCTGGATCTTCACACAAAAGAGTCTCGAGAGTGCGAATCCTACAAAAACACTAGGTTTGAGGTTAGAGCGAGAGAGATAGATATTACATTCTTAAACAAGCTTGATATCCTCAAATCACTTCACAATTTAGTTTGAAGAGTTCAAAATCGAAATTCGAGTAGTTTTGAGGTGGAGAAGGCGTTGTGTAACCATGGATTTTCATGATTGCTCAAACCTATCGATTCCAAATACCATGACTCTATATAGACATGTCCAATTGTCCGAACCAAAAACTTCTACTAACATCCCCATCTCTTTTGTTCATCGTCTTCATGGTATTAGAGTTGATGTTTGCGTCTTGTATCTAAAACACTAGGATCGAAAAATAATCATTATTCCAGTACTTCGTGTTTTTCGATATGCTCTTTTATATTTTGGTTTATACACTCTTGACCTAGCCGGATCTTCACACAAAAGAGTCTCGAAGAGTGCACGAATCCTACAAAAACACTAGGTTTGAGGTTAGAGCGAGAGAGATAGATATTACATTCTTAAACAAGCTTGATATCCTCAAATCACTTCACAATTTAGTTTGAAGAGTTCAAAATCGAAATTCGAGTAGTTTTGAGGTGGAGAAGGCGTTGTGTAACCATGGATTTTCATGATTGCTCAAACCTATCGATTCCAAATACCATGACTCTATATAGACATGTCCAATTGTCCGAACCAAAAACTTCTACTAACATCCCCATCTCTTTTGTTCATCCTCTTCATGGTATTAGAGTTGATGTTTGCGTCTTGTATCTAAAACACTAGGATCGAAAAATAATCATTATTCAAGTACTTCGTGTTTTTCGATACGCTCTTTTATATTTTGGTTTATACACTCTTGACCTAGCCGGATCTTCACAAAAAGAGTCTCGAGAGTGCACGAATCCTACAAAAACACTAGGTTTGAGGTTAGAGCGAGAGAGATAGATATTACATTCTTAAACAAGCTTGATATCCTCAAATCACTTCACAATTTAGTTTGAAGAGTTCAAAATCGAAATTCGAGTAGTTTTGAGGTGGAGAAGGCGTTGTGTAACCATGGATTTTCATGTTTGCTCAAACCTATCGATTCCAAATACCTTGACTTTATATAGACATGTCCAATTGTCCGAACCAAAAACTTCTACTAACATCCCCATCTCTTTTGTTCATCCTCTTCATGGTATTAGAGTTGATGTTTGCGTCTTGTATCTAAAACACTAGGATCGAAAAATAATCATTATTCAAGTACTTCGTGTTTTTCGATACGCTCTTTTATATTTTGGTTTATACACTCTTGACCTAGCCGGATCTTCACACAAAAGAGTCTCGGAGAGTGCAAATCCTACAAAAACACTAGGTTTGAGGTTAGAGCGAGAGAGATAGATATTACATTCTTAAACAAGCTTGATATCCTCAAATCACTTCACAATTTAGTTTGAAGAGTTCAAAATCGAAATTCGAGTAGTTTTGAGGTGGAGAAGGCGTTGTGTAACCATGGATTTTCATGATTGCTCAAACCTATCGATTCCAAATACCATGACTTTATATAGACATGTCCAATTGTCCGAACCAAAAACTTCTACTAACATCCCCATCTCTTTTGTTCATCCTCTTCATGGTATTAGAGTTGATGTTTGCGTCTTGTATCTAAAACACTAGGATCGAAAAATAATCATTATTCAAGTACTTCGTGTTTTTCGATACGCTCTTTTATATTTTGGTTTATACACTCTTGACCTAGCCGGATCTTCACACAAAAGAGTCTCGAGAGTGCAGAATCCTACAAAAACACTAGGTTTGAGGTTAGAGCGAGAGAGATAGATATTACATTCTTAAACAAGCTTGATATCCTCAAATCACTTCACAATTTAGTTTGAAGAGTTCAAAATCGAAATTCCGAGTAGTTTTGAGGTGGAGAAGGCGTTGTGTAACCATGGATTTTCATGTTTGCTCAAACCTATCGATTCCAAATACCATGACTTTATATAGACATGTCCAATTGTCCGAACCAAAAACTTCTACTAACATCCCCATCTCTTTTGTTCATCCTCTTCATGGTATTAGAGTTGATGTTTGCGTCTTGTATCTAAAACACTAGGATCGAAAAATAATCATTATTCAAGTACTTCGTGTTTTTCGATACGCTCTTTTATATTTTGGTTTATACACTCTTGACCTAGCCGGATCTTCACAAAAAGAGTCTCGAGAGTGCGAATCCTACAAAAACACTAGGTTTGAGGTTAGAGCGAGAGAGATAGATATTACATTCTTAAACAAGCTTGATATCCTCAAATCACTTCACAATTTAGTTTGAAGAGTTCAAAATCGAAATTCGAGTAGTTTTGAGGTGGAGAAGGCGTTGTGTAACCATGGATTTTCATGATTGCTCAAACCTATCGATTCCAAATACCATGACTTTATATAGACATGTCCAATTGTCCGAACCAAAAACTTCTACTAACATCCCCATCTCTTTTGTTCATCCTCTTCATGGTATTAGAGTTGATGTTTGCGTCTTGTATCTAAAACACTAGGATCGAAAAATAATCATTATTCAAGTACTTCGTGTTTTTCGATACGCTCTTTTATATTTTGGTTTATACACTCTTGACCTAGCCGGATCTTCACACAAAAGAGTCTCGAAGAGTGCAGAATCCTACAAAAACACTAGGTTTGAGGTTAGAGCGAGAGAGATAGATATTACATTCTTAAACAAGCTTGATATCCTCAAATCACTTCACAATTTAGTTTGAAGAGTTCAAAATCGAAATTCGAGTAGTTTTGAGGTGGAGAAGGCGTTGTGTAACCATGGATTTTCATGATTGCTCAAACCTATCGATTCCAAATACCATGACTCTATATAGACATGTCCAATTGTCCGAACCAAAAACTTCTACTAACATCCCCATCTCTTTTGTTCATCCTCTTCATGGTATTAGAGTTGATGTTTGCGTCTTGTATCTAAAACACTAGGATCGAAAAATAATCATTATTCAAGTACTTCGTGTTTTTCGATACGCTCTTTTATATTTTGGTTTATACACTCTTGACCTAGCCGGATCTTCACACAAAAGAGTCTCGAGAGTGCACGAATCCTACAAAAACACTAGGTTTGAGGTTAGAGCGAGAGAGATAGATATTACATTCTTAAACAAGCTTGATATCCTCAAATCACTTCACAATTTAGTTTGAAGAGTTCAAAATCGAAATTCGAGTAGTTTTGAGGTGGAGAAGGCGTTGTGTAACCATGGATTTTCATGATTGCTCAAACCTATCGATTCCAAATACCTTGACTTTATATAGACATGTCCAATTGTCCGAACCAAAAACTTCTACTAACATCCCCATCTCTTTTGTTCATCCTCTTCATGGTATTAGAGTTGATGTTTGCGTCTTGTATCTAAAACACTAGGATCGAAAAATAATCATTATTCAAGTACTTCGTGTTTTTCGATACGCTCTTTTATATTTTGGTTTATACACTCTTGACCTAGCCGGATCTTCACAAAAAGAGTCTCGGAGAGTGCACGAATCCTACAAAAACACTAGGTTTGAGGTTAGAGCGAGAGAGATAGATATTACATTCTTAAACAAGCTTGATATCCTCAAATCACTTCACAATTTAGTTTGAAGAGTTCAAAATCGAAATTCGAGTAGTTTTGAGGTGGAGAAGGCGTTGTGTAACCATGGATTTTCATGATTGCTCAAACCTATCGATTCCAAATACCATGACTCTATATAGACATGTCCAATTGTCCGAACCAAAAACTTCTACTAACATCCCCATCTCTTTTGTTCATCCTCTTCATGGTATTAGAGTTGATGTTTGCGTCTTGTATCTAAAACACTAGGATCGAAAAATAATCATTATTCAAGTACTTCGTGTTTTTCGATACGCTCTTTTATATTTTGGTTTATACACTCTTGACCTAGCCGGATCTTCACAAAAAGAGTCTCGAAGAGTGCACGAATCCTACAAAAACACTAGGTTTGAGGTTAGAGCGAGAGAGATAGATATTACATTCTTAAACAAGCTTGATATCCTCAAATCACTTCACAATTTAGTTTGAAGAGTTCAAAATCGAAATTCGAGTAGTTTTGAGGTGGAGAAGGCGTTGTGTAACCATGGATTTTCATGTTTGCTCAAACCTATCGATTCCAAATACCATGACTTTATATAGACATGTCCAATTGTCCGAACCAAAAACTTCTACTAACATCCCCATCTCTTTTGTTCATCCTCTTCATGGTATTAGAGTTGATGTTTGCGTCTTGTATCTAAAACACTAGGATCGAAAAATAATCATTATTCAAGTACTTCGTGTTTTTCGATATGCTCTTTTATATTTTGGTTTATACACTCTTGACCTAGCCGGATCTTCACACAAAAGAGTCTCGGAGAGTGCACGAATCCTACAAAAACACTAGGTTTGAGGTTAGAGCGAGAGAGATAGATATTACATTCTTAAACAAGCTTGATATCCTCAAATCACTTCACAATTTAGTTTGAAGAGTTCAAAATCGAAATTCGAGTAGTTTTGAGGTGGAGAAGGCGTTGTGTAACCATGGATTTTCATGTTTGCTCAAACCTATCGATTCCAAATACCTTGACTTTATATAGACATGTCCAATTGTCCGAACCAAAAACTTCGACTAACATCCCCATCTCTTTTGTTCATCCTCTTCATGGTATTAGAGTTGATGTTTGCGTCTTGTATCTAAAACACTAGGATCGAAAAATAATCATTATTCAAGTACTTCGTGTTTTTCGATACGCTCTTTTATATTTTGGTTTATACACTCTTGACCTAGCCGGATCTTCACACAAAAGAGTCTCGAGAGTGCGAATCCTACAAAAACACTAGGTTTGAGGTTAGAGCGAGAGAGATAGATATTACATTCTTAAACAAGCTTGATATCCTCAAATCACTTCACAATTTAGTTTGAAGAGTTCAAAATCGAAATTCGAGTAGTTTTGAGGTGGAGAAGGCGTTGTGTAACCATGGATTTTCATGATTGCTCAAACCTATCGATTCCAAATACCATGACTCTATATAGACATGTCCAATTGTCCGAACCAAAAACTTCTACTAACATCCCCATCTCTTTTGTTCATCCTCTTCATGGTATTAGAGTTGATGTTTGCGTCTTGTATCTAAAACACTAGGATCGAAAAATAATCATTATTCAAGTACTTCGTGTTTTTCGATATGCTCTTTTATATTTTGGTTTATACACTCTTGACCTAGCTGGATCTTCACACAAAAGAGTCTCGAAGAGTGCAGAATCCTACAAAAACACTAGGTTTGAGGTTAGAGCGAGAGAGATAGATATTACATTCTTAAACAAGCTTGATATCCTCAAATCACTTCACAATTTAGTTTGAAGAGTTCAAAATCGAAATTCGAGTAGTTTTGAGGTGGAGAAGGCGTTGTGTAACCATGGATTTTCATGATTGCTCAAACCTATCGATTCCAAATACCATGACTTTATATAGACATGTCCAATTGTCCGAACCAAAAACTTCTACTAACATCCCCATCTCTTTTGTTCATCCTCTTCATGGTATTAGAGTTGATGTTTGCGTCTTGTATCTAAAACACTAGGATCGAAAAATAATCATTATTCAAGTACTTCGTGTTTTTCGATATGCTCTTTTATATTTTGGTTTATACACTCTTGACCTAGCCGGATCTTCACACAAAAGAGTCTCGAGAGTGCACAATCCTACAAAAACACTAGGTTTGAGGTTAGAGCGAGAGAGATAGATATTACATTCTTAAACAAGCTTGATATCCTCAAATCACTTCACAATTTAGTTTGAAGAGTTCAAAATCGAAATTCGAGTAGTTTTGAGGTGGAGAAGGCGTTGTGTAACCATGGATTTTCATGTTTGCTCAAACCTATCGATTCCAAATACCATGACTTTATATAGACATGTCCAATTGTCCGAACCAAAAACTTCGACTAACATCCCCATCTCTTTTGTTCATCCTCTTCATGGTATTAGAGTTGATGTTTGCGTCTTGTATCTAAAACACTAGGATCGAAAAATAATCATTATTCAAGTACTTCGTGTTTTTCGATACGCTCTTTTATATTTTGGTTTATACACTCTTGACCTAGCCGGATCTTCACACAAAAGAGTCTCGAGAGTGCACGAATCCTACAAAAACACTAGGTTTGAGGTTAGAGCGAGAGAGATAGATATTACATTCTTAAACAAGCTTGATATCCTCAAATCACTTCACAATTTAGTTTGAAGAGTTCAAAATCGAAATTCGAGTAGTTTTGAGGTGGAGAAGGCGTTGTGTAACCATGGATTTTCATGATTGCTCAAACCTATCGATTCCAAATACCATGACTCTATATAGACATGTCCAATTGTCCGAACCAAAAACTTCTACTAACATCCCCATCTCTTTTGTTCATCGTCTTCATGGTATTAGAGTTGATGTTTGCGTCTTGTATCTAAAACACTAGGATCGAAAAATAATCATTATTCCAGTACTTCGTGTTTTTCGATATGCTCTTTTATATTTTGGTTTATACACTCTTGACCTAGCCGGATCTTCACACAAAAGAGTCTCGAAGAGTGCACAGAATCCTACAAAAACACTAGGTTTGAGGTTAGAGCGAGAGAGATAGATATTAAATTCTTAAACAAGCTTGATATCCTCAAATCACTTCACAATTTAGTTTGAAGAGTTCAAAATCGAAATTCGAGTAGTTTTGAGGTGGAGAAGGCGTTGTGTAACCATGGATTTTCATGTTTGCTCAAACCTATCGATTCCAAATACCTTGACTTTATATAGACATGTCCAATTGTCCGAACCAAAAACTTCGACTAACATCCCCATCTCTTTTGTTCATCCTCTTCATGGTATTAGAGTTGATGTTTGCGTCTTGTATCTAAAACACTAGGATCGAAAAATAATCATTATTCAAGTACTTCGTGTTTTTCGATACGCTCTTTTATATTTTGGTTTATACACTCTTGACCTAGCCGGATCTTCACAAAAAGAGTCTCGGAGAGTGCGAATCCTACAAAAACACTAGGTTTGAGGTTAGAGCGAGAGAGATAGATATTACATTCTTAAACAAGCTTGATATCCTCAAATCACTTCACAATTTAGTTTGAAGAGTTCAAAATCGAAATTCGAGTAGTTTTGAGGTGGAGAAGGCGTTGTGTAACCATGGATTTTCATGATTGCTCAAACCTATCGATTCCAAATACCATGACTCTATATAGACATGTCCAATTGTCCGAACCAAAAACTTCTACTAACATCCCCATCTCTTTTGTTCATCGTCTTCATGGTATTAGAGTTGATGTTTGCGTCTTGTATCTAAAACACTAGGATCGAAAAATAATCATTATTCCAGTACTTCGTGTTTTTCGATATGCTCTTTTATATTTTGGTTTATACACTCTTGACCTAGCCGGATCTTCACACAAAAGAGTCTCGAAGAGTGCACGAATCCTACAAAAACACTAGGTTTGAGGTTAGAGCGAGAGAGATAGATATTACATTCTTAAACAAGCTTGATATCCTCAAATCACTTCACAATTTAGTTTGAAGAGTTCAAAATCGAAATTCCGAGTAGTTTTGAGGTGGAGAAGGCGTTGTGTAACCATGGATTTTCATGTTTGCTCAAACCTATCGATTCCAAATACCTTGACTTTATATAGACATGTCCAATTGTCCGAACCAAAAACTTCGACTAACATCCCCATCTCTTTTGTTCATCCTCTTCATGGTATTAGAGTTGATGTTTGCGTCTTGTATCTAAAACACTAGGATCGAAAAATAATCATTATTCAAGTACTTCGTGTTTTTCGATACGCTCTTTTATATTTTGGTTTATACACTCTTGACCTAGCCGGATCTTCACACAAAAGAGTCTCGAGAGTGCACGAATCCTACAAAAACACTAGGTTTGAGGTTAGAGCGAGAGAGATAGATATTACATTCTTAAACAAGCTTGATATCCTCAAATCACTTCACAATTTAGTTTGAAGAGTTCAAAATCGAAATTCGAGTAGTTTTGAGGTGGAGAAGGCGTTGTGTAACCATGGATTTTCATGATTGCTCAAACCTATCGATTCCAAATACCATGACTCTATATAGACATGTCCAATTGTCCGAACCAAAAACTTCTACTAACATCCCCATCTCTTTTGTTCATCGTCTTCATGGTATTAGAGTTGATGTTTGCGTCTTGTATCTAAAACACTAGGATCGAAAAATAATCATTATTCCAGTACTTCGTGTTTTTCGATATGCTCTTTTATATTTTGGTTTATACACTCTTGACCTAGCCGGATCTTCACACAAAAGAGTCTCGAAGAGTGCACGAATCCTACAAAAACACTAGGTTTGAGGTTAGAGCGAGAGAGATAGATATTACATTCTTAAACAAGCTTGATATCCTCAAATCACTTCACAATTTAGTTTGAAGAGTTCAA
Source organism: Linum usitatissimum (assembly GCA_030674075.2). NCBI lineage: Eukaryota > Viridiplantae > Streptophyta > Magnoliopsida > Malpighiales > Linaceae > Linum > Linum usitatissimum. The sequence continues at coordinate 28,453 of JAUJYP020001430.1, forward strand.
AATCGAAATTCGAGTAGTTTTGAGGTGGAGAAGGCGTTGTGTAACCATGGATTTTCATGTTTGCTCAAACCTATCGATTCCAAATACCTTGACTTTATATAGACATGTCCAATTGTCCGAACCAAAAACTTCTACTAACATCCCCATCTCTTTTGTTCATCCTCTTCATGGTATTAGAGTTGATGTTTGCGTCTTGTATCTAAAACACTAGGATCGAAAAATAATCATTATTCAAGTACTTCGTGTTTTTCGATACGCTCTTTTATATTTTGGTTTATACACTCTTGACCTAGCCGGATCTTCACACAAAAGAGTCTCGAAGAGTGCGAATCCTACAAAAACACTAGGTTTGAGGTTAGAGCGAGAGAGATAGATATTACATTCTTAAACAAGCTTGATATCCTCAAATCACTTCACAATTTAGTTTGAAGAGTTCAAAATCGAAATTCGAGTAGTTTTGAGGTGGAGAAGGCGTTGTGTAACCATGGATTTTCATGTTTGCTCAAACCTATCGATTCCAAATACCTTGACTTTATATAGACATGTCCAATTGTCCGAACCAAAAACTTCTACTAACATCCCCATCTCTTTTGTTCATCCTCTTCATGGTATTAGAGTTGATGTTTGCGTCTTGTATCTAAAACACTAGGATCGAAAAATAATCATTATTCAAGTACTTCGTGTTTTTCGATACGCTCTTTTATATTTTGGTTTATACACTCTTGACCTAGCCGGATCTTCACACAAAAGAGTCTCGAAGAGTGCACGAATCCTACAAAAACACTAGGTTTGAGGTTAGAGCGAGAGAGATAGATATTACATTCTTAAACAAGCTTGATATCCTCAAATCACTTCACAATTTAGTTTGAAGAGTTCAAAATCGAAATTCGAGTAGTTTTGAGGTGGAGAAGGCGTTGTGTAACCATGGATTTTCATGATTGCTCAAACCTATCGATTCCAAATACCTTGACTTTATATAGACATGTCCAATTGTCCGAACCAAAAACTTCTACTAACATCCCCATCTCTTTTGTTCATCCTCTTCATGGTATTAGAGTTGATGTTTGCGTCTTGTATCTAAAACACTAGGATCGAAAAATAATCATTATTCAAGTACTTCGTGTTTTTCGATACGCTCTTTTATATTTTGGTTTATACACTCTTGACCTAGCCGGATCTTCACACAAAAGAGTCTCGAGAGTGCAGAATCCTACAAAAACACTAGGTTTGAGGTTAGAGCGAGAGAGATAGATATTACATTCTTAAACAAGCTTGATATCCTCAAATCACTTCACAATTTAGTTTGAAGAGTTCAAAATCGAAATTCGAGTAGTTTTGAGGTGGAGAAGGCGTTGTGTAACCATGGATTTTCATGTTTGCTCAAACCTATCGATTCCAAATACCTTGACTTTATATAGACATGTCCAATTGTCCGAACCAAAAACTTCTACTAACATCCCCATCTCTTTTGTTCATCCTCTTCATGGTATTAGAGTTGATGTTTGCGTCTTGTATCTAAAACACTAGGATCGAAAAATAATCATTATTCAAGTACTTCGTGTTTTTCGATACGCTCTTTTATATTTTGGTTTATACACTCTTGACCTAGCCGGATCTTCACAAAAAGAGTCTCGAAGAGTGCAGAATCCTACAAAAACACTAGGTTTGAGGTTAGAGCGAGAGAGATAGATATTACATTCTTAAACAAGCTTGATATCCTCAAATCACTTCACAATTTAGTTTGAAGAGTTCAAAATCGAAATTCGAGTAGTTTTGAGGTGGAGAAGGCGTTGTGTAACCATGGATTTTCATGATTGCTCAAACCTATCGATTCCAAATACCATGACTCTATATAGACATGTCCAATTGTCCGAACCAAAAACTTCTACTAACATCCCCATCTCTTTTGTTCATCCTCTTCATGGTATTAGAGTTGATGTTTGCGTCTTGTATCTAAAACACTAGGATCGAAAAATAATCATTATTCAAGTACTTCGTGTTTTTCGATATGCTCTTTTATATTTTGGTTTATACACTCTTGACCTAGCCGGATCTTCACACAAAAGAGTCTCGAGAGTGCACGAATCCTACAAAAACACTAGGTTTGAGGTTAGAGCGAGAGAGATAGATATTACATTCTTAAACAAGCTTGATATCCTCAAATCACTTCACAATTTAGTTTGAAGAGTTCAAAATCGAAATTCGAGTAGTTTTGAGGTGGAGAAGGCGTTGTGTAACCATGGATTTTCATGTTTGCTCAAACCTATCGATTCCAAATACCATGACTTTATATAGACATGTCCAATTGTCCGAACCAAAAACTTCTACTAACATCCCCATCTCTTTTGTTCATCCTCTTCATGGTATTAGAGTTGATGTTTGCGTCTTGTATCTAAAACACTAGGATCGAAAAATAATCATTATTCAAGTACTTCGTGTTTTTCGATATGCTCTTTTATATTTTGGTTTATACACTCTTGACCTAGCCGGATCTTCACACAAAAGAGTCTCGAAGAGTGCAGAATCCTACAAAAACACTAGGTTTGAGGTTAGAGCGAGAGAGATAGATATTACATTCTTAAACAAGCTTGATATCCTCAAATCACTTCACAATTTAGTTTGAAGAGTTCAAAATCGAAATTCGAGTAGTTTTGAGGTGGAGAAGGCGTTGTGTAACCATGGATTTTCATGTTTGCTCAAACCTATCGATTCCAAATACCTTGACTTTATATAGACATGTCCAATTGTCCGAACCAAAAACTTCGACTAACATCCCCATCTCTTTTGTTCATCCTCTTCATGGTATTAGAGTTGATGTTTGCGTCTTGTATCTAAAACACTAGGATCGAAAAATAATCATTATTCAAGTACTTCGTGTTTTTCGATACGCTCTTTTATATTTTGGTTTATACACTCTTGACCTAGCCGGATCTTCACACAAAAGAGTCTCGAGAGTGCACAGAATCCTACAAAAACACTAGGTTTGAGGTTAGAGCGAGAGAGATAGATATTACATTCTTAAACAAGCTTGATATCCTCAAATCACTTCACAATTTAGTTTGAAGAGTTCAAAATCGAAATTCGAGTAGTTTTGAGGTGGAGAAGGCGTTGTGTAACCATGGATTTTCATGTTTGCTCAAACCTATCGATTCCAAATACCTTGACTTTATATAGACATGTCCAATTGTCCGAACCAAAAACTTCGACTAACATCCCCATCTCTTTTGTTCATCCTCTTCATGGTATTAGAGTTGATGTTTGCGTCTTGTATCTAAAACACTAGGATCGAAAAATAATCATTATTCAAGTACTTCGTGTTTTTCGATACGCTCTTTTATATTTTGGTTTATACACTCTTGACCTAGCCGGATCTTCACAAAAAGAGTCTCGAGAGTGCAGAATCCTACAAAAACACTAGGTTTGAGGTTAGAGCGAGAGAGATAGATATTACATTCTTAAACAAGCTTGATATCCTCAAATCACTTCACAATTTAGTTTGAAGAGTTCAAAATCGAAATTCGAGTAGTTTTGAGGTGGAGAAGGCGTTGTGTAACCATGGATTTTCATGATTGCTCAAACCTATCGATTCCAAATACCTTGACTTTATATAGACATGTCCAATTGTCCGAACCAAAAACTTCGACTAACATCCCCATCTCTTTTGTTCATCCTCTTCATGGTATTAGAGTTGATGTTTGCGTCTTGTATCTAAAACACTAGGATCGAAAAATAATCATTATTCAAGTACTTCGTGTTTTTCGATACGCTCTTTTATATTTTGGTTTATACACTCTTGACCTAGCCGGATCTTCACAAAAAGAGTCTCGGAGAGTGCGAATCCTACAAAAACACTAGGTTTGAGGTTAGAGCGAGAGAGATAGATATTACATTCTTAAACAAGCTTGATATCCTCAAATCACTTCACAATTTAGTTTGAAGAGTTCAAAATCGAAATTCGAGTAGTTTTGAGGTGGAGAAGGCGTTGTGTAACCATGGATTTTCATGATTGCTCAAACCTATCGATTCCAAATACCATGACTCTATATAGACATGTCCAATTGTCCGAACCAAAAACTTCTACTAACATCCCCATCTCTTTTGTTCATCGTCTTCATGGTATTAGAGTTGATGTTTGCGTCTTGTATCTAAAACACTAGGATCGAAAAATAATCATTATTCCAGTACTTCGTGTTTTTCGATATGCTCTTTTATATTTTGGTTTATACACTCTTGACCTAGCCGGATCTTCACACAAAAGAGTCTCGAAGAGTGCAGAATCCTACAAAAACACTAGGTTTGAGGTTAGAGCGAGAGAGATAGATATTACATTCTTAAACAAGCTTGATATCCTCAAATCACTTCACAATTTAGTTTGAAGAGTTCAAAATCGAAATTCGAGTAGTTTTGAGGTGGAGAAGGCGTTGTGTAACCATGGATTTTCATGTTTGCTCAAACCTATCGATTCCAAATACCTTGACTTTATATAGACATGTCCAATTGTCCGAACCAAAAACTTCTACTAACATCCCCATCTCTTTTGTTCATCCTCTTCATGGTATTAGAGTTGATGTTTGCGTCTTGTATCTAAAACACTAGGATCGAAAAATAATCATTATTCAAGTACTTCGTGTTTTTCGATACGCTCTTTTATATTTTGGTTTATACACTCTTGACCTAGCCGGATCTTCACAAAAAGAGTCTCGGAGAGTGCACGAATCCTACAAAAACACTAGGTTTGAGGTTAGAGCGAGAGAGATAGATATTACATTCTTAAACAAGCTTGATATCCTCAAATCACTTCACAATTTAGTTTGAAGAGTTCAAAATCGAAATTCGAGTAGTTTTGAGGTGGAGAAGGCGTTGTGTAACCATGGATTTTCATGATTGCTCAAACCTATCGATTCCAAATACCATGACTCTATATAGACATGTCCAATTGTCCGAACCAAAAACTTCTACTAACATCCCCATCTCTTTTGTTCATCCTCTTCATGGTATTAGAGTTGATGTTTGCGTCTTGTATCTAAAACACTAGGATCGAAAAATAATCATTATTCAAGTACTTCGTGTTTTTCGATACGCTCTTTTATATTTTGGTTTATACACTCTTGACCTAGCCGGATCTTCACACAAAAGAGTCTCGAGAGTGCGAATCCTACAAAAACACTAGGTTTGAGGTTAGAGCGAGAGAGATAGATATTACATTCTTAAACAAGCTTGATATCCTCAAATCACTTCACAATTTAGTTTGAAGAGTTCAAAATCGAAATTCGAGTAGTTTTGAGGTGGAGAAGGCGTTGTGTAACCATGGATTTTCATGTTTGCTCAAACCTATCGATTCCAAATACCTTGACTTTATATAGACATGTCCAATTGTCCGAACCAAAAACTTCGACTAACATCCCCATCTCTTTTGTTCATCCTCTTCATGGTATTAGAGTTGATGTTTGCGTCTTGTATCTAAAACACTAGGATCGAAAAATAATCATTATTCAAGTACTTCGTGTTTTTCGATACGCTCTTTTATATTTTGGTTTATACACTCTTGACCTAGCCGGATCTTCACACAAAAGAGTCTCGAGAGTGCGAATCCTACAAAAACACTAGGTTTGAGGTTAGAGCGAGAGAGATAGATATTACATTCTTAAACAAGCTTGATATCCTCAAATCACTTCACAATTTAGTTTGAAGAGTTCAAAATCGAAATTCGAGTAGTTTTGAGGTGGAGAAGGCGTTGTGTAACCATGGATTTTCATGTTTGCTCAAACCTATCGATTCCAAATACCTTGACTTTATATAGACATGTCCAATTGTCCGAACCAAAAACTTCGACTAACATCCCCATCTCTTTTGTTCATCATCTTCATGGTATTAGAGTTGATGTTTGCGTCTTGTATCTAAAACACTAGGATCGAAAAATAATCATTATTCAAGTACTTCGTGTTTTTCGATACGCTCTTTTATATTTTGGTTTATACACTCTTGACCTAGCCGGATCTTCACAAAAAGAGTCTCGAGAGTGCACGAATCCTACAAAAACACTAGGTTTGAGGTTAGAGCGAGAGAGATAGATATTACATTCTTAAACAAGCTTGATATCCTCAAATCACTTCACAATTTAGTTTGAAGAGTTCAAAATCGAAATTCGAGTAGTTTTGAGGTGGAGAAGGCGTTGTGTAACCATGGATTTTCATGATTGCTCAAACCTATCGATTCCAAATACCATGACTCTATATAGACATGTCCAATTGTCCGAACCAAAAACTTCTACTAACATCCCCATCTCTTTTGTTCATCGTCTTCATGGTATTAGAGTTGATGTTTGCGTCTTGTATCTAAAACACTAGGATCGAAAAATAATCATTATTCTAGTACTTCGTGTTTTTCGATACGCTCTTTTATATTTTGGTTTATACACTCTTGACCTAGCCGGATCTTCACACAAAAGAGTCTCGAGAGTGCACGAATCCTACAAAAACACTAGGTTTGAGGTTAGAGCGAGAGAGATAGATATTACATTCTTAAACAAGCTTGATATCCTCAAATCACTTCACAATTTAGTTTGAAGAGTTCAAAATCGAAATTCGAGTAGTTTTGAGGTGGAGAAGGCGTTGTGTAACCATGGATTTTCATGATTGCTCAAACCTATCGATTCCAAATACCATGACTTTATATAGACATGTCCAATTGTCCGAACCAAAAACTTCGACTCACATCCCCATCTCTTTTGTTCATCCTCTTCATGGTATTAGAGTTGATGTTTGCGTCTTGTGTCTAAATCACTAGGGTTGAAAAAGAATCATTATTCAAGTACTTCATGCTTTTCGATATGCTCTTTTATATTTTGGTTTATACACTCTTGGCCTAGTTGGATCTTCGCACACAAAATAGTCGCAGAAGGTGCACGAATCCTACGAAAACACTAGGTTTCGGGTTAGAGCGAGAGAGATAGATATTAAATTCTTCAACAAGCTTGATATCCTCAAATCACTTCACAATTTAGTTTGAAGAGTTCAAAATCGAAATTGCGAGTAGTTTTGAGGTGGAGAAGGCGTTGTGTAACCATGGATTTTCATGTTTGCTCAAACACTTTATCGATTCCCGATACCTTGACTTTATATAGACATGTCCAATTATCTGAACCAAAAACTTCGACTCACATCCCCATCTCTTTTGTTCATCCTCTTCATGGTATTAGAGTTGATGTTTGCATCTTGTATCTAAAACACTAGGATCGAAAAATAATCATTATTCGATTACTTCGTGTTTTCCGATATTTTTTCTCACTACCGTGGTTTATACACTCTTGACCTAGGCTGGATCTTCACGAAAAGAGTCTCGGAGAGTGCGCAGAATCCTACAAAAACACTAGGTTTGAGGTTAGAGCGAGAGAGATAGATATTACATTCTTAAACAAGCTTGATATCCTCAAATCACTTCACAATTTAGTTTAAAGAGTTCAAAATCGAAATTCTGAGTAGTTTTGAGGTGGAGAAGGCGTTGTGTAACCATGGATTTTCATGTTTGCTCCAACCTATCGATTTCAGATACCTTGACTTTATATAGACATGTCCGATTGTCCAGGGAACACAAAACTGCGACTCACATCCCCATCTCTTTTCTTCATCCTCTTCATGGTATTAGAGTTGATGTTTGCATCTTGTATCTAAAATGCTTAGGATCGAAAAATAATCATTATTCCGGTACTTCGTGTTTTTCGATACGCTCTTTTATATTTTGGTTTATACACTCTTGACCTAGACTGGATCTTCACAAAAAAGAGTCTCGCGAGTGCGCGGGAATCCTACAAAAACACTAGGTTTGAGGTTAGAGCGAGAGAGATAGATATTAGAATTCTTAGACAAGCTTGAAATGATTCTCAAATCACTTCACAATTTAGTTTGAAGAGTTCAAAATCGAAAGTCGAGTAGTTTTGATGTGGAGGAGGCGTTGTGTAACCATGGATTTTTCATGATTTATGAAAACTATAAATTCCAAATACCTTGACTTTATATAGACATGTCCAATTATACGAACCAAAAACTTGGACTCAAATCCCCATCTCTTTTGTTCATCCTGCTTCATGGTATTAGAGTTGATGTTTGCATCTTGTATCTAAAACACTAGGATCGAAAAATAATCATTATTCCGGTACTTCGTGTTTTTCGATACGCTCTTTTATATTTTGGTTTATACACTCTTGACCTATTTGGATCTTCACAAAAAAGAATCTCGGAGAGTGCGCGAATCCTACAAAAACACTAGGTTTGAGGTTAGAGCGAGAGAGATAGATATTACATTCTTAAACAAGTTTGATATCCTCAAATCACTTCACAGTTTAGTTTAAAGAGTTCAAAATCAAAATTCTGAGTAGTTTTGAGGTGGAGAAGGCGTTGTGTAACCATGGATTTTCATGTTTGCTCCAAACTGTATCGATTCCAAATACCTTGACTTTATATAGACATGTCCAATTGTCCGAACACAAAACTTCGACTCACATCCCCATCTCTTTTTCTTCATCCTCTTCATGGTATTAGAGGTGATGTTTGCATCTTGTATCTAAAACACTAGGATCGAAAAAATAATCATTATTCCGGTACTTAGTGTTTTGGGAAACAAGCTCTTTTATATTTTGGTTTATACACTCTTGACTGTTGGATCTTCACAAAAAAGAGTCTCGCGAGTGCGCGCAGAATCCTACAAAAACACTAGGTTTGAGGTTAGAGCGAGAGAGATAGATATTAAATTCTTCAACAAGCTTGATATTCTCAAATCACTTCACAATTTAGTTTGAAGAGTTCAAAATCGAAATTCTGAGTAGTTTTGAGGTGGAGAAGGCGTTGTGTAACCATGGTTTGCTCAAACCTATCGATTCCAAATACCTTGACTTTATATAGACATGTCCAATTATCTGAACCAAAAACTTCGACTCCATCCCCATCTCTTTTGTTCATCCTCTTCATGGTATTAGAGTTGATGTTTGCATCTTCATCTAAAACATTTAGGATCGAAAAATAATCATTATTCAGGTACTTCGTGTTTTTCGATACGCTCTTTTATATTCTGGTTTATACACTCTTGACCTAAGTGGATCTTCACAAAAAAGAATCTCGGAGAGTGCGCAGAATCCTACAAAAACACTAGGTTTGAGGTTAGAGCGAGAGAGATAGATATTACATTCTTAAACAAGTTTGATATCCTCAAATCACTTCACAGTTTAGTTTAAAGAGTTCAAAATCAAAATTCTGAGTAGTTTTGGAGGTGGAGAAGGCATTGTGTAACCATGGATTTTCATGATTGCTCAAGCCTATCGATTCCAAATACCATGACTCCATATAGACATGTCTAATTGTCCGAACCAAAATTCACTAACATCTCCCGTCTCTCTTGTTCATCGTCTTCGATGGTATTAGAGTTGATGTTTGCGTCTTGTGTCTAAATCACTAGGGTTGAAAAAGAATCATTATTGAAGTACTTCATGCTTTTCGATATGCTCTTTTATATTTTGGTTTATTCTTGGCTTTAGTGGATCTTCACACAAAAAATAGTAGAAGAGTGCACGAATCCTACAAAAACACTAGGTTTCGAGTTAGAGCGAGAGAGATAGATATTAAATTCTTAAACAAGCTTGATAATCCTCAAATCACTTCACAATTTAGTTTGAAGAGTTCAAAATCGAAATTCGAGTAGTTTTTGAGGTGGAGAAGGCGTTGTGTAACCATGGATTTTCATGTTTGCTAAAACCTATCGATTCCAAATACCTTGACTTTATATAGACATGTCGATTGTCCGAACCAAAAAACTTCGACTCACATCCCCATCTCTTTGTTCATCTGTTCATGGTATTAGAGTTGATGTTTGCGTCTTGTATCTAAAACACTAGGATCGAAAAATAATCATTATTCCGGTACTTCGTGTTTTTTGATACGCTCTTTTATATTTTGGTTTATACACTCTTGACCTAAGTTGGATCTTCACAAAAAAGAGTCTCGGAGAGTGCGCGAGAATCTACAAAAACACTAGGTTTGAGGTTAGAGCGAGAGAGATAGATATTACATTCTTAAACAAGCTTGATAATCCTCAAATCACTTCACAATTTAGTTTAAAGAGTTCAAAATCGAAATTCTGAGTAGTTTTGAGGTGGAGAAGGCGTTGTGTAACCATGGATTTTCATGTTTGCTCCGAACCTATCGTGATTCCAAACCACCTTGACTTTATATAGTTTTACATGTCCAATTGTCCGAACCACAAAACTTCGACTCACATCCCCATCTCTTTTTTCATCCATCATGGTATTGAGAGTTGATGTTTGCATCTTGTATCTAAAACACCGTGATCGAAAAATAATCATTACTCCGCATACTTCGTGTTTTTCGATACGCTCTCTTTTATATTTTGGTTTATACACTCTTGACCTAGCTGGATCTTCACAAAAAGAGTCTCGGAGAGTGCGCCGAATCCTACAAAAACACTAGGTTTGAGGTTAGAGCGAGAGAGATAGATATTACATTCTTAAACAAGCTTGATATCCTCAAATCACTTCACAATTTAGTTTAAAGAGTTCAAAATCGAAATTGTCGAGTAGTTTTGAGGTGGAGAAGGCGTTGTGTAACCATGGATTTTCATGTTGCTCCAACCTATCGATTCCAAATACCTTGACTTTATATAGACATGTCCAATTGTCCGAACACAAAACTTCGACTCACATCCCCATCTCTTTTCTTCATCCTCTTCATGGTATTAGAGTTGATGTTTGCATCTTGTATCTAAAACACTAGGATCGAAAAATAATCATTATTCCGGTACTTCGTGTTTTTCGATACGCTCTTTTATATTTTGGTTTATACACTCTTGACCTATTTGGATCTTCACAAAAAAGAGTCTCGGAGAGTGCGCGAGAATCCTACAAAAACACTAGGTTTGAGGTTAGAGCGAGAGAGATAGATATTACATTCTTAAACAAGCTTGATATCCTCAAATCACTTCACAATTTAGTTTGAAGAGTTCAAAATCGAAATTCTGAGTAGTTTTGAGGTGGAGAAGGCGTTGTGTAACCATGGATTTTCATGTTTGCTCAAACCTATCGATTCCAAATACCTTGACTTTATATAGACATGTCCAATTGTCCGAACCAAAAACTTCGACTCACATCCCCATCTCTTTTGTTCATCCTCTTCATGGTATTAGAGTTGATGTTTGCATCTTGTATCTAAAACACTAGGATCGAAAAATAATCATTATTCCGGTACTTCGTGTTTTTCGATACGCTCTTTTATATTTTGGTTTATACACTCTTGACCTAGTTGGATCTTCACAAAAAAGAGTCTCGGAGAGTGCGAGAATCCTACAAAAACACTAGGTTTGAGGTTAGAGCGAGAGAGATAGATATTACATTCTTAAACAAGCTTGATATCCTCAAATCACTTCACAATTTAGTTTGAAGAGTTCAAAATCGAAATTCGAGTAGTTTTGAGGTGGAGAAGGCGTTGTGTAACCATGGATTTTCATGTTTGCTCAAACCTATCGATTCCAAATACCTTGACTTTATATAGACATGTCCAATTGTCCGAACCAAAAACTTCGACTCACATCCCCATCTCTTTTGTTCATCCTCTTCATGGTATTAGAGTTGATGTTTGCATCTTGTATCTAAAACACTAGGATCGAAAAATAATCATTATTCCCAGTACTTCGTGTTTTTCGATACGCTCTTTTATATTTTGGTTTATACACTCTTGACCTAGCTGGATCTTCACAAAAAAGAGTCTCGGAGAGTGCGCAGAATCCTACAAAAACACTAGGTTTGAGGTTAGAGCGAGAGAGATAGATATTACATTCTTAAACAAGCTTGATATCCTCAAATCACTTCACAATTTAGTTTAAAGAGTTCAAAATCGAAATTCTGAGTAGTTTTGAGGTGGAGAAGGCGTTGTGTAACCATGGATTTTCATGTTTGCTCCAACCTATCGATTCCAAATACCTTGACTTTATATAGACATGTCCAATTGTCCGAACACAAAACTTCGACTCACATCCCCATCTCTTTTCTTCATCCTCTTCATGGTATTAGAGTTGATGTTTGCGATCTTGTATCTAAAACACTAGGATCGAAAAATAATCATTATTCCAAAGTACTTCGTGTTTTTCGATACGCTCTTTTATATTTTGGTTTATACACTCTTGACCTAGCTGGATCTTCACAAAAAAGAGTCTCGGAGAGTGCGCGAATCCTACAAAAACACTAGGTTTGAGGTTAGAGCGAGAGAGATAGATATTAAATTCTTCAACAAGCTTGATATTCTCAAATCACTTCACAATTTAGTTTGAAGAGTTCAAAATCGAAATTTGAGTAGTTTTGAGGTGGAGAAGGCGTTGTGTAACCATGGATTTTCATGTTTGCTCAAACCTATCGATTCCAAATACCTTGACTTTATATAGACATGTCCAATTATCTGAACCAAAAACTTCGACTCACATCCCCATCTCTTTTGTTCATCCTCTTCATGGTATTAGAGTTGATGTTTGCATCTTGTATCTAAAACACTAGGATCGAAAAATAATCATTATTCCAGTACTTCGTGTTTTTCGATACGCTCTTTTATATTTTGGTTTATACACTCTTGACCTAGCTGGATCTTCACAAAAAAGAATCTCGGAGAGTGCGCAGAATCCTACAAAAACACTAGGTTTGAGGTTAGAGCGAGAGAGATAGATATTACATTCTTAAACAAGTTTGATATCCTCAAATCACTTCACAGTTTAGTTTAAAGAGTTCAAAATCGAAATTCTGAGTAGTTTTGAGGTGGAGAAGGCATTGTGTAACCATGGATTTTCATGATTGCTCAAACCTATCGATTCCAAATACCATGACTCTATATAGACATGTCTAATTGTCCGAACCAAAAACTTCTACTAACATCTCCATCTCTTTTGTTCATCGTCTTCATGGTATTAGAGTTGATGTTTGCGTCTTGTGTCTAAATCACTAGGGTTGAAAAAGAATCATTATTGAAGTACTTCATGCTTTTCGATATGCTCTTTTATATTTTGGTTTATACACTCTTGGCCTAGCTGGATCTTCACACAAAATAGTCTAGAAGAGTGCACAGAATCCTACAAAAACACTAGGTTTCAGGTTAGAGCGAGAGAGATAGATATTAAATTCTTAAACAAGCTTGATATCCTCAAATCACTTCACAATTTAGTTTGAAGAGTTCAAAATCGAAATTCGAGTAGTTTTGAGGTGGAGAAGGCGTTGTGTAACCATGGATTTTCATGTTTGCTAAAACCTATCGATTCCAAATACCTTGACTTTATATAGACATGTCCAATTGTCCGAACCAAAAACTTCGACTCACATCCCCATCTCTTTTGTTCATCCTGTTCATGGTATTAGAGTTGATGTTTGCGTCTTGTATCTAAAACACTAGGATCGAAAAATAATCATTATTCCAAGTACTTCGTGTTTTTTGATACGCTCTTTTATATTTTGGTTTATACACTCTTGACCTAGCTGGATCTTCACAAAAAAGAGTCTCGGAGAGTGCGCGAGAATCCTACAAAAACACTAGGTTTGAGGTTAGAGCGAGAGAGATAGATATTACATTCTTAAACAAGCTTGATATCCTCAAATCACTTCACAATTTAGTTTAAAGAGTTCAAAATCGAAATTCTGAGTAGTTTTGAGGTGGAGAAGGCGTTGTGTAACCATGGATTTTCATGTTGCTCCAACCTATCGATTCCAAATACCTTGACTTTATATAGACATGTCCAATTGTCCGAACACAAAACTTCGACTCACATCCCCATCTCTTTTCTTCATCCTCTTCATGGTATTAGAGTTGATGTTTGCATCTTGTATCTAAAACACTAGGATCGAAAAATAATCATTATTCCAGTACTTCGTGTTTTTCGATACGCTCTTTTATATTTTGGTTTATACACTCTTGACCTAGCTGGATCTTCACAAAAAAGAGTCTCGGAGAGTGCGCAGAATCCTACAAAAACACTAGGTTTGAGGTTAGAGCGAGAGAGATAGATATTAAATTCTTCAACAAGCTTGATATCCTCAAATCACTTCACAATTTAGTTTGAAGAGTTCAAAATCGAAATTCTGAGTAGTTTTGAGGTGGAGAAGGCGTTGTGTAACCATGGATTTTCATGTTTGCTCAAACCTATCGATTCCAAATACCTTGACTTTATATAGACATGTCCAATTGTCCGAACCAAAAACTTCGACTCACATCCCCATCTCTTTTGTTCATCCTCTTCATGGTATTAGAGTTGATGTTTGCATCTTGTATCTAAAACACTAGGATCGAAAAATAATCATTATTCAAGTACTTCGTGTTTTTCGATACGCTCTTTTATATTTTGGTTTATACACTCTTGACCTAGCTGGATCTTCACAAAAAAGAGTCTCGGAGAGTGCGCAGAATCCTACAAAAACACTAGGTTTGAGGTTAGAGCGAGAGAGATAGATATTACATTCTTAAACAAGCTTGATATCCTCAAATCACTTCACAATTTAGTTTGAAGAGTTCAAAATCGAAATTCTGAGTAGTTTTGAGGTGGAGAAGGCGTTGTGTAACCATGGATTTTCATGTTTGCTCAAACCTATCGATTCCAAATACCTTGACTTTATATAGACATGTCCAATTGTCCGAACCAAAAACTTCGACTCACATCCCCATCTCTTTTGTTCATCCTCTTCATGGTATTAGAGTTGATGTTTGCATCTTGTATCTAAAACACTAGGATCGAAAAATAATCATTATTCCAAAGTACTTCGTGTTTTTCGATACGCTCTTTTATATTTTGGTTTATACACTCTTGACCTAGCCGGATCTTCACAAAAAAGAGTCTCGGAGAGTGCGCGGAATCCTACAAAAACACTAGGTTTGAGGTTAGAGCGAGAGAGATAGATATTACATTCTTAAACAAGCTTGATATCCTCAAATCACTTCACAATTTAGTTTGAAGAGTTCAAAATCGAAATTCCGAGTAGTTTTGAGGTGGAGAAGGCGTTGTGTAACCATGGATTTTCATGTTTGCTCCAACCTATCGATTCCAAATACCTTGACTTTATATAGACATGTCCAATTGTCCGAACCAAAAACTTCGACTCACATCCCCATCTCTTTTGTTCATCCTCTTCATGGTATTAGAGTTGATGTTTGCATCTTGTATCTAAAACACTAGGATCGAAAAATAATCATTATTCAAGTACTTCGTGTTTTTCGATACGCTCTTTTATATTTTGGTTTATACACTCTTGACCTAGCCGGATCTTCACAAAAAAGAGTCTCGGAGAGTGCGCGAGAATCCTACAAAAACACTAGGTTTGAGGTTAGAGCGAGAGAGATAGATATTACATTCTTAAACAAGCTTGATATCCTCAAATCACTTCACAATTTAGTTTGAAGAGTTCAAAATCGAAATTCGAGTAGTTTTGAGGTGGAGAAGGCGTTGTGTAACCATGGATTTTCATGTTTGCTCAAACCTATCGATTCCAAATACCTTGACTTTATATAGACATGTCCAATTGTCCGAACCAAAAACTTCGACTCACATCCCCATCTCTTTTGTTCATCCTCTTCATGGTATTAGAGTTGATGTTTGCATCTTGTATCTAAAACACTAGGATCGAAAAATAATCATTATTCCAAGTACTTCGTGTTTTTCGATACGCTCTTTTATATTTTGGTTTATACACTCTTGACCTAGCTGGATCTTCACAAAAAAGAGTCTCGGAGAGTGCGCGAGAATCCTACAAAAACACTAGGTTTGAGGTTAGAGCGAGAGAGATAGATATTACATTCTTAAACAAGCTTGATATCCTCAAATCACTTCACAATTTAGTTTGAAGAGTTCAAAATCGAAATTCTGAGTAGTTTTGAGGTGGAGAAGGCGTTGTGTAACCATGGATTTTCATGTTTGCTCCAACCTATCGATTCCAAATACCTTGACTTTATATAGACATGTCCAATTGTCCGAACACAAAACTTCGACTCACATCCCCATCTCTTTTCTTCATCCTCTTCATGGTATTAGAGTTGATGTTTGCATCTTGTATCTAAAACACTAGGATCGAAAAATAATCATTATTCAAGTACTTCGTGTTTTTCGATATGCTCTTTTATGTTTTGGTTTATACACTCTTGACCTAGCTGGATCTTCACAAAAAAGAGTCTCGGAGAGTGCGAGAATCCTACAAAAACACTAGGTTTGAGGTTAGAGCGAGAGAGATAGATATTAAATTCTTAAACAAGCTTGATATCCTCAAATCACTTCACAATTTAGTTTGAAGAGTTCAAAATCGAAATTCGAGTAGTTTTGAGGTGGAGAAGGCGTTGTGTAACCATGGATTTTCATGTTTGCTCAAACCTATCGATTCCAAATACCTTGACTTTATATAGACATGTCCAATTGTCCGAACCAAAAACTTCGACTCACATCCCCATCTCTTTTGTTCATCCTCTTCATGGTATTAGAGTTGATGTTTGCGTCTTGTATCTAAAACACTAGGATCGAAAAATAATCATTATTCCAAGTACTTCGTGTTTTTCGATACGCTCTTTTATATTTTGGTTTATACACTCTTGACCTAGCTGGATCTTCACAAAAAAGAGTCTCGGAGAGTGCGCGAGAATCCTACAAAAACACTAGGTTTGAGGTTAGAGCGAGAGAGATAGATATTACATTCTTAAACAAGCTTGATATCCTCAAATCACTTCACAATTTAGTTTGAAGAGTTCAAAATCGAAATTCTCGAGTAGTTTTGAGGTGGAGAAGGCGTTGTGTAACCATGGATTTTCATGTTTGCTCCAACCTATCGATTCCAAATACCTTGACTTTATATAGACATGTCCAATTGTCCGAACACAAAACTTCGACTCACATCCCCATCTCTTTTCTTCATCCTCTTCATGGTATTAGAGTTGATGTTTGCATCTTGTATCTAAAACACTAGGATCGAAAAATAATCATTATTCCAAGTACTTCGTGTTTTTCGATACGCTCTTTTATATTTTGGTTTATACACTCTTGACCTAGCTGGATCTTCACAAAAAAGAGTCTCGGAGAGTGCGAGAATCCTACAAAAACACTAGGTTTGAGGTTAGAGCGAGAGAGATAGATATTACATTCTTAAACAAGCTTGATATCCTCAAATCACTTCACAATTTAGTTTGAAGAGTTCAAAATCGAAATTCCGAGTAGTTTTGAGGTGGAGAAGGCGTTGTGTAACCATGGATTTTCATGTTTGCTCAAACCTATCGATTCCAAATACCTTGACTTTATATAGACATGTCCAATTGTCCGAACCAAAAACTTCGACTCACATCCCCATCTCTTTTGTTCATCCTCTTCATGGTATTAGAGTTGATGTTTGCATCTTGTATCTAAAACACTAGGATCGAAAAATAATCATTATTCCAAGTACTTCGTGTTTTTCGATACGCTCTTTTATATTTTGGTTTATACACTCTTGACCTAGCTGGATCTTCACAAAAAAGAGTCTCGGAGAGAGTGCGAGAATCCTACAAAAACACTAGGTTTGAGGTTAGAGCGAGAGAGATAGATATTACATTCTTAAACAAGCTTGATATCCTCAAATCACTTCACAATTTAGTTTGAAGAGTTCAAAATCGAAATTCTGAGTAGTTTTGAGGTGGAGAAGGCGTTGTGTAACCATGGATTTTCATGTTTGCTCCAACCTATCGATTCCAAATACCTTGACTTTATATAGACATGTCCAATTGTCCGAACCAAAAACTTCGACTCACATCCCCATCTCTTTTGTTCATCCTCTTCATGGTATTAGAGTTGATGTTTGCATCTTGTATCTAAAACACTAGGATCGAAAAATAATCATTATTCCAGTACTTCGTGTTTTTCGATACGCTCTTTTATATTTTGGTTTATACACTCTTGACCTAGCCGGATCTTCACAAAAAAGAGTCTCGGAGAGTGCGCGAGAATCCTACAAAAACACTAGGTTTGAGGTTAGAGCGAGAGAGATAGATATTACATTCTTAAACAAGCTTGATATCCTCAAATCACTTCACAATTTAGTTTGAAGAGTTCAAAATCGAAATTCGAGTAGTTTTGAGGTGGAGAAGGCGTTGTGTAACCATGGATT
Source organism: Linum usitatissimum (assembly GCA_030674075.2). NCBI lineage: Eukaryota > Viridiplantae > Streptophyta > Magnoliopsida > Malpighiales > Linaceae > Linum > Linum usitatissimum. The sequence goes on from JAUJYP020001430.1 coordinate 46,595, forward strand.
TTCATGTTTGCTCCAACCTATCGATTCCAAATACCTTGACTTTATATAGACATGTCCAATTGTCCGAACACAAAACTTCGACTCACATCCCCATCTCTTTTCTTCATCCTCTTCATGGTATTAGAGTTGATGTTTGCATCTTGTATCTAAAACACTAGGATCGAAAAATAATCATTATTCCAAGTACTTCGTGTTTTTCGATACGCTCTTTTATATTTTGGTTTATACACTCTTGACCTAGCTGGATCTTCACAAAAAAGAGTCTCGGAGAGTGCACAGAATCCTACAAAAACTCTAGGTTTCAGGTTAGAGCGCGAGAGATAGATATTAAATTCTTAAACAAGCTTGATATCCTCAAATCACTTCACAATTTAGTTTGAAGAGTTCAAAATCGAAATTCGAGTAGTTTTGAGGTGGAGAAGGCGTTGTGTAACCATGGATTTTCATGTTTGCTCAAACCTATCGATTCCAAATACCTTGACTTTATATAGACATGTCCAATTGTCCGAACCAAAAACTTCGACTCACATCCCCATCTCTTTTGTTCATCCTCTTCATGGTATTAGAGTTGATGTTTGCATCTTGTATCTAAAACACTAGGATCGAAAAATAATCATTATTCCGGTACTTCGTGTTTTTCGATACGCTCTTTTATATTTTGGTTTATACACTCTTGACCTAGCTGGATCTTCACAAAAAAGAGTCTCGGAGAGTGCGAGAATCCTACAAAAACACTAGGTTTGAGGTTAGAGCGAGAGAGATAGATATTACATTCTTAAACAAGCTTGATATCCTCAAATCACTTCACAATTTAGTTTGAAGAGTTCAAAATCGAAATTCCGAGTAGTTTTGAGGTGGAGAAGGCGTTGTGTAACCATGGATTTTCATGTTTGCTCAAACCTATCGATTCCAAATACCTTGACTTTATATAGACATGTCCAATTGTCCGAACCAAAAACTTCGACTCACATCCCCATCTCTTTTGTTCATCCTCTTCATGGTATTAGAGTTGATGTTTGCGTCTTGTATCTAAAACACTAGGATCGAAAAATAATCATTATTCCAAGTACTTCGTGTTTTTCGATACGCTCTTTTATATTTTGGTTTATACACTCTTGACCTAGCTGGATCTTCACAAAAAAGAGTCTCGGAGAGTGCGCGAGAATCCTACAAAAACACTAGGTTTGAGGTTAGAGCGAGAGAGATAGATATTACATTCTTAAACAAGCTTGATATCCTCAAATCACTTCACAATTTAGTTTGAAGAGTTCAAAATCGAAATTCTGAGTAGTTTTGAGGTGGAGAAGGCGTTGTGTAACCATGGATTTTCATGTTTGCTCAAACCTATCGATTCCAAATACCTTGACTTTATATAGACATGTCCAATTGTCCGAACCAAAAACTTCGACTCACATCCCCATCTCTTTTGTTCATCCTCTTCATGGTATTAGAGTTGATGTTTGCATCTTGTATCTAAAACACTAGGATCGAAAAATAATCATTATTCCGGTACTTCGTGTTTTTCGATACGCTCTTTTATATTTTGGTTTATACACTCTTGACCTAGCTGGATCTTCACAAAAAAGAGTCTCGGAGAGTGCGGGAATCCTACAAAAACACTAGGTTTGAGGTTAGAGCGAGAGAGATAGATATTACATTCTTAAACAAGCTTGATATCCTCAAATCACTTCACAATTTAGTTTGAAGAGTTCAAAATCGAAATTCTGAGTAGTTTTGAGGTGGAGAAGGCGTTGTGTAACCATGGATTTTCATGTTTGCTCCAACCTATCGATTCCAAATACCTTGACTTTATATAGACATGTCCAATTGTCCGAACACAAAACTTCGACTCACATCCCCATCTCTTTTCTTCATCCTCTTCATGGTATTAGAGTTGATGTTTGCATCTTGTATCTAAAACACTAGGATCGAAAAATAATCATTATTCCAAGTACTTCGTGTTTTTCGATACGCTCTTTTATATTTTGGTTTATACACTCTTGACCTAGCTGGATCTTCACAAAAAAGAGTCTCGGAGAGTGCGAGAATCCTACAAAAACACTAGGTTTGAGGTTAGAGCGAGAGAGATAGATATTACATTCTTAAACAAGCTTGATATCCTCAAATCACTTCACAATTTAGTTTGAAGAGTTCAAAATCGAAATTCGAGTAGTTTTGAGGTGGAGAAGGCGTTGTGTAACCATGGATTTTCATGTTTGCTCAAACCTATCGATTCCAAATACCTTGACTTTATATAGACATGTCCAATTGTCCGAACACAAAACTTCGACTCACATCCCCATCTCTTTTCTTCATCCTCTTCATGGTATTAGAGTTGATGTTTGCATCTTGTATCTAAAACACTAGGATCGAAAAATAATCATTATTCCGGTACTTCGTGTTTTTCGATACGCTCTTTTATATTTTGGTTTATACACTCTTGACCTAGCTGGATCTTCACAAAAAAGAGTCTCGGAGAGTGCGCGAGAATCCTACAAAAACACTAGGTTTGAGGTTAGAGCGAGAGAGATAGATATTACATTCTTAAACAAGTTTGATATCCTCAAATCACTTCACAATTTAGTTTGAAGAGTTCAAAATCGAAATTCGAGTAGTTTTGAGGTGGAGAAGGCGTTGTGTAACCATGGATTTTCATGATTGCTCAAACCTATCGATTCCAAATACCATGACTCTATATAGACATGTCCAATTGTCCGAACCAAAAACTTCTACTAACATCTCCATCTCTTTTGTTCATCGTCTTCATGGTATTAGAGTTGATGTTTGCGTCTTGTGTCTAAATCACTAGGGTTGAAAAAGAATCATTATTCAAGTACTTCATGCTTTTCGATATGCTCTTTTATATTTTGGTTTATACACTCTTGGCCTAGCTGGATCTTCACACAAAATAGTCTAGAAGAGTGCACGAGAATCCTACAAAAACACTAGGTTTCGAGGTTAGAGCGAGAGAGATAGATATTAAATTCTTAAACAAGCTTGATATCCTCAAATCACTTCACAATTTAGTTTGAAGAGTTCAAAATCGAAATTCGAGTAGTTTTGAGGTGGAGAAGGCGTTGTGTAACCATGGATTTTCATGTTTGCTAAAACCTATCGATTCCAAATACCTTGACTTTATATAGACATGTCCAATTGTCCGAACCAAAAACTTCGACTCACATCCCCATCTCTTTTGTTCATCCTGTTCATGGTATTAGAGTTGATGTTTGCGTCTTGTATCTAAAACACTAGGATCGAAAAATAATCATTATTCCAGTACTTCGTGTTTTTCGATACGCTCTTTTATATTTTGGTTTATACACTCTTGACCTAGCTGGATCTTCACAAAAAAGAGTCTCGGAGAGTGCGCAGAATCCTACAAAAACACTAGGTTTGAGGTTAGAGCGAGAGAGATAGATATTACATTCTTAAACAAGCTTGATATCCTCAAATCACTTCACAATTTAGTTTGAAGAGTTCAAAATCGAAATTTGAGTAGTTTTGAGGTGGAGAAGGCGTTGTGTAACCATGGATTTTCATGTTTGCTCCAACCTATCGATTCCAAATACCTTGACTTTATATAGACATGTCCAATTGTCCGAACACAAAACTTCGACTCACATCCCCATCTCTTTTCTTCATCCTCTTCATGGTATTAGAGTTGATGTTTGCATCTTGTATCTAAAACACTAGGATCGAAAAATAATCATTATTCCAAAGTACTTCGTGTTTTTCGATACGCTCTTTTATATTTTGGTTTATACACTCTTGACCTAGCTGGATCTTCACAAAAAGAGTCTCGGAGAGTGCGCGAGAATCCTACAAAAACACTAGGTTTGAGGTTAGAGCGAGAGAGATAGATATTAAATTCTTAAACAAGCTTGATATCCTCAAATCACTTCACAATTTAGTTTGAAGAGTTCAAAATCGAAATTCGAGTAGTTTTGAGGTGGAGAAGGCGTTGTGTAACCATGGATTTTCATGTTTGCTCAAACCTATCGATTCCAAATACCTTGACTTTATATAGACATGTCCAATTGTCCGAACCAAAAACTTCGACTCACATCCCCATCTCTTTTGTTCATCCTCTTCATGGTATTAGAGTTGATGTTTGCATCTTGTATCTAAAACACTAGGATCGAAAAATAATCATTATTCCAAGTACTTCGTGTTTTTCGATACGCTCTTTTATATTTTGGTTTATACACTCTTGACCTAGCTGGATCTTCACAAAAAAGAGTCTCGGAGAGTGCGAGAATCCTACAAAAACACTAGGTTTGAGGTTAGAGCGAGAGAGATAGATATTACATTCTTAAACAAGCTTGATATCCTCAAATCACTTCACAATTTAGTTTGAAGAGTTCAAAATCGAAATTCTCGAGTAGTTTTGAGGTGGAGAAGGCGTTGTGTAACCATGGATTTTCATGTTTGCTCCAACCTATCGATTCCAAATACCTTGACTTTATATAGACATGTCCAATTGTCCGAACACAAAACTTCGACTCACATCCCCATCTCTTTTCTTCATCCTCTTCATGGTATTAGAGTTGATGTTTGCATCTTGTATCTAAAACACTAGGATCGAAAAATAATCATTATTCCAAGTACTTCGTGTTTTTCGATACGCTCTTTTATATTTTGGTTTATACACTCTTGACCTAGCTGGATCTTCACAAAAAAGAGTCTCGGAGAGTGCGCGAGAATCCTACAAAAACACTAGGTTTGAGGTTAGAGCGAGAGAGATAGATATTACATTCTTAAACAAGTTTGATATCCTCAAATCACTTCACAATTTAGTTTGAAGAGTTCAAAATCGAAAATTCGAGTAGTTTTGAGGTGGAGAAGGCGTTGTGTAACCATGGATTTTCATGTTTGCTCAAACCTATCGATTCCAAATACCTTGACTTTATATAGACATGTCCAATTGTCCGAACCAAAAACTTCGACTCACATCCCCATCTCTTTTGTTCATCCTCTTCATGGTATTAGAGTTGATGTTTGCGTCTTGTATCTAAAACACTAGGATCGAAAAATAATCATTATTCCAAGTACTTCGTGTTTTTCGATACGCTCTTTTATATTTTGGTTTATACACTCTTGACCTAGCTGGATCTTCACAAAAAAGAGTCTCGGAGAGTGCGCGAGAATCCTACAAAAACACTAGGTTTGAGGTTAGAGCGAGAGAGATAGATATTACATTCTTAAACAAGCTTGATATCCTCAAATCACTTCACAATTTAGTTTGAAGAGTTCAAAATCGAAATTCGAGTAGTTTTGAGGTGGAGAAGGCGTTGTGTAACCATGGATTTTCATGTTTGCTCAAACCTATCGATTCCAAATACCTTGACTTTATATAGACATGTCCAATTGTCCGAACCAAAAACTTCGACTCACATCCCCATCTCTTTTGTTCATCCTCTTCATGGTATTAGAGTTGATGTTTGCATCTTGTATCTAAAACACTAGGATCGAAAAATAATCATTATTCCCCAGTACTTCGTGTTTTTCGATACGCTCTTTTATATTTTGGTTTATACACTCTTGACCTAGCTGGATCTTCACAAAAAAGAGTCTCGGAGAGTGCGCGAGAATCCTACAAAAACACTAGGTTTGAGGTTAGAGCGAGAGAGATAGATATTACATTCTTAAACAAGCTTGATATCCTCAAATCACTTCACAATTTAGTTTGAAGAGTTCAAAATCGAAATTTTGAGTAGTTTTGAGGTGGAGAAGGCGTTGTGTAACCATGGATTTTCATGTTTGCTCCAACCTATCGATTCCAAATACCTTGACTTTATATAGACATGTCCAATTGTCCGAACCAAAAACTTCGACTCACATCCCCATCTCTTTTCTTCATCCTCTTCATGGTATTAGAGTTGATGTTTGCATCTTGTATCTAAAACACTAGGATCGAAAAATAATCATTATTCCAGTACTTCGTGTTTTTCGATACGCTCTTTTATATTTTGGTTTATACACTCTTGACCTAGCTGGATCTTCACAAAAAAGAGTCTCGGAGAGTGCGCGAATCCTACAAAAACACTAGGTTTGAGGTTAGAGCGAGAGAGATAGATATTACATTCTTAAACAAGTTTGATATCCTCAAATCACTTCACAGTTTAGTTTGAAGAGTTCAAAATCGAAATTCTGAGTAGTTTTGAGGTGGAGAAGGCGTTGTGTAACCATGGATTTTCATGATTGCTCAAACCTATCGATTCCAAATACCATGACTCTATATAGACATGTCTAATTGTCCGAACCAAAAACTTCTACTAACATCTCCATCTCTTTTGTTCATCGTCTTCATGGTATTAGAGTTGATGTTTGCGTCTTGTGTCTAAATCACTAGGGTTGAAAAAGAATCATTATTGAAGTACTTCATGCTTTTCGATATGCTCTTTTATATTTTGGTTTATACACTCTTGGCCTAGCTGGATCTTCACACAAAATAGTCTAGAAGAGTGCACAGAATCCTACAAAAACACTAGGTTTCGAGGTTAGAGCGAGAGAGATAGATATTAAATTCTTAAACAAGCTTGATATCCTCAAATCACTTCACAATTTAGTTTGAAGAGTTCAAAATCGAAATTCGAGTAGTTTTGAGGTGGAGAAGGCGTTGTGTAACCATGGATTTTCATGTTTGCTAAAACCTATCGATTCCAAATACCTTGACTTTATATAGACATGTCCAATTGTCCGAACCAAAAACTTCGACTCACATCCCCATCTCTTTTGTTCATCCTGTTCATGGTATTAGAGTTGATGTTTGCGTCTTGTATCTAAAACACTAGGATCGAAAAATAATCATTATTCCAGTACTTCGTGTTTTTCGATACGCTCTTTTATATTTTGGTTTATACACTCTTGACCTAGTTGGATCTTCACAAAAAAGAGTCTCGGAGAGTGCGCAGAATCCTACAAAAACACTAGGTTTGAGGTTAGAGCGAGAGAGATAGATATTACATTCTTAAACAAGCTTGATATCCTCAAATCACTTCACAATTTAGTTTGAAGAGTTCAAAATCGAAATTCGAGTAGTTTTGAGGTGGAGAAGGCGTTGTGTAACCATGGATTTTCATGTTTGCTCCAACCTATCGATTCCAAATACCTTGACTTTATATAGACATGTCCAATTGTCCGAACACAAAACTTCGACTCACATCCCCATCTCTTTTCTTCATCCTCTTCATGGTATTAGAGTTGATGTTTGCATCTTGTATCTAAAACACTAGGATCGAAAAATAATCATTATTCCAAGTACTTCGTGTTTTTCGATACGCTCTTTTATATTTTGGTTTATACACTCTTGACCTAGCTGGATCTTCACAAAAAAGAGTCTCGGAGAGTGCGAGAATCCTACAAAAACACTAGGTTTGAGGTTAGAGCGAGAGAGATAGATATTAAATTCTTAAACAAGCTTGATATCCTCAAATCACTTCACAATTTAGTTTGAAGAGTTCAAAATCGAAATTCGAGTAGTTTTGAGGTGGAGAAGGCGTTGTGTAACCATGGATTTTCATGTTTGCTCAAACCTATCGATTCCAAATACCTTGACTTTATATAGACATGTCCAATTGTCCGAACCAAAAACTTCGACTCACATCCCCATCTCTTTTGTTCATCCTCTTCATGGTATTAGAGTTGATGTTTGCATCTTGTATCTAAAACACTAGGATCGAAAAATAATCATTATTCCAGTACTTCGTGTTTTTCGATACGCTCTTTTATATTTTGGTTTATACACTCTTGACCTAGCTGGATCTTCACAAAAAAGAGTCTCGGAGAGTGCGCGAGAATCCTACAAAAACACTAGGTTTGAGGTTAGAGCGAGAGAGATAGATATTACATTCTTAAACAAGTTTGATATCCTCAAATCACTTCACAATTTAGTTTGAAGAGTTCAAAATCGAAATTCGAGTAGTTTTGAGGTGGAGAAGGCGTTGTGTAACCATGGATTTTCATGTTTGCTCAAACCTATCGATTCCAAATACCTTGACTTTATATAGACATGTCCAATTGTCCGAACACAAAACTTCGACTCACATCCCCATCTCTTTTGTTCATCCTCTTCATGGTATTAGAGTTGATGTTTGCGTCTTGTATCTAAAACACTAGGATCGAAAAATAATCATTATTCAAGTACTTCGTGTTTTTCGATACGCTCTTTTATATTTTGGTTTATACACTCTTGACCTAGCTGGATCTTCACAAAAAAGAGTCTCGGAGAGTGCGCAGAATCCTACAAAAACTCTAGGTTTGAGGTTAGAGCGAGAGAGATAGATATTAAATTCTTAAACAAGCTTGATATCCTCAAATCACTTCACAATTTAGTTTGAAGAGTTCAAAATCGAAATTCGAGTAGTTTTGAGGTGGAGAAGGCGTTGTGTAACCATGGATTTTCATGTTTGCTCAAACCTATCGATTCCAAATACCTTGACTTTATATAGACATGTCCAATTGTCCGAACCAAAAACTTCGACTCACATCCCCATCTCTTTTGTTCATCCTCTTCATGGTATTAGAGTTGATGTTTGCATCTTGTATCTAAAACACTAGGATCGAAAAATAATCATTATTCAAGTACTTCGTGTTTTTCGATACGCTCTTTTATATTTTGGTTTATACACTCTTGACCTAGCTGGATCTTCACAAAAAAGAGTCTCGGAGAGTGCGCGAGAATCCTACAAAAACACTAGGTTTGAGGTTAGAGCGAGAGAGATAGATATTACATTCTTAAACAAGCTTGATATCCTCAAATCACTTTACAATTTAGTTTGAAGAGTTCAAAATCGAAATTTTGAGTAGTTTTGAGGTGGAGAAGGCGTTGTGTAACCATGGATTTTCATGTTTGCTCCAACCTATCGATTCCAAATACCTTGACTTTATATAGACATGTCCAATTGTCCGAACACAAAACTTCGACTCACATCCCCATCTCTTTTCTTCATCCTCTTCATGGTATTAGAGTTGATGTTTGCATCTTGTATCTAAAACACTAGGATCGAAAAATAATCATTATTCCAGTACTTCGTGTTTTTCGATACGCTCTTTTATATTTTGGTTTATACACTCTTGACCTAGCTGGATCTTCACAAAAAAGAGTCTCGGAGAGTGCGCGAGAATCCTACAAAAACACTAGGTTTGAGGTTAGAGCGAGAGAGATAGATATTACATTCTTAAACAAGCTTGATATCCTCAAATCACTTCACAATTTAGTTTGAAGAGTTCAAAATCGAAATTCGAGTAGTTTTGAGGTGGAGAAGGCGTTGTGTAACCATGGATTTTCATGTTTGCTCCAACCTATCGATTCCAAATACCTTGACTTTATATAGACATGTCCAATTGTCCGAACACAAAACTTCGACTCACATCCCCATCTCTTTTGTTCATCCTCTTCATGGTATTAGAGTTGATGTTTGCATCTTGTATCTAAAACACTAGGATCGAAAAATAATCATTATTCCAAAGTACTTCGTGTTTTTCGATACGCTCTTTTATATTTTGGTTTATACACTCTTGACCTAGCTGGATCTTCACAAAAAAGAGTCTCGGAGAGTGCGCGAATCCTACAAAAACACTAGGTTTGAGGTTAGAGCGAGAGAGATAGATATTACATTCTTAAACAAGTTTGATATCCTCAAATCACTTCACAATTTAGTTTGAAGAGTTCAAAATCGAAATTCGAGTAGTTTTGAGGTGGAGAAGGCGTTGTGTAACCATGGATTTTCATGATTGCTCAAACCTATCGATTCCAAATACCATGACTCTATATAGACATGTCCAATTGTCCGAACCAAAAACTTCTACTAACATCTCCATCTCTTTTGTTCATCGTCTTCATGGTATTAGAGTTGATGTTTGCGTCTTGTGTCTAAATCACTAGGATTGAAAAAGAATCATTATTCAAGTACTTCATGCTTTTCGATATGCTCTTTTATATTTTGGTTTATACACTCTTGACCTAGCTGGATCTTCACACAAAATAGTCTAGAAGAGTGCACGAGAATCCTACAAAAACACTAGGTTTGAGGTTAGAGCGAGAGAGATAGATATTAAATTCTTAAACAAGCTTGATATCCTCAAATCACTTCACAATTTAGTTTGAAGAGTTCAAAATCGAAATTCGAGTAGTTTTGAGGTGGAGAAGGCGTTGTGTAACCATGGATTTTCATGTTTGCTCAAACCTATCGATTCCAAATACCTTGACTTTATATAGACATGTCCAATTGTCCGAACCAAAAACTTCGACTCACATCCCCATCTCTTTTGTTCATCCTCTTCATGGTATTAGAGTTGATGTTTGCATCTTGTATCTAAAACACTAGGATCGAAAAATAATCATTATTCCAAGTACTTCGTGTTTTTCGATACGCTCTTTTATATTTTGGTTTATACACTCTTGACCTAGCTGGATCTTCACAAAAAAGAGTCTCGGAGAGTGCGCAGAATCCTACAAAAACACTAGGTTTGAGGTTAGAGCGAGAGAGATAGATATTACATTCTTAAACAAGTTTGATATCCTCAAATCACTTCACAGTTTAGTTTGAAGAGTTCAAAATCGAAATTCTGAGTAGTTTTGAGGTGGAGAAGGCGTTGTGTAACCATGGATTTTCATGATTGCTCAAACCTATCGATTCCAAATACCATGACTCTATATAGACATGTCTAATTGTCCGAACCAAAAACTTCTACTAACATCTCCATCTCTTTTGTTCATCGTCTTCATGGTATTAGAGTTGATGTTTGCGTCTTGTGTCTAAATCACTAGGGTTGAAAAAGAATCATTATTCAAGTACTTCATGCTTTTCGATATGCTCTTTTATATTTTGGTTTATACACTCTTGGCCTAGCTGGATCTTCACACAAAATAGTCTAGAAGAGTGCACAGAATCCTACAAAAACACTAGGTTTCGGGTTAGAGCGAGAGAGATAGATATTAAATTCTTAAACAAGCTTGATATCCTCAAATCACTTCACAATTTAGTTTGAAGAGTTCAAAATCGAAATTCGAGTAGTTTTGAGGTGGAGAAGGCGTTGTGTAACCATGGATTTTCATGTTTGCTAAAACCTATCGATTCCAAATACCTTGACTTTATATAGACATGTCCAATTGTCCGAACCAAAAACTTCGACTCACATCCCCATCTCTTTTGTTCATCCTGTTCATGGTATTAGAGTTGATGTTTGCGTCTTGTATCTAAAACACTAGGATCGAAAAATAATCATTATTCCAGTACTTCGTGTTTTTCGATACGCTCTTTTATATTTTGGTTTATACACTCTTGACCTAGCTGGATCTTCACAAAAAAGAGTCTCGGAGAGTGCGCAGAATCCTACAAAAACACTAGGTTTGAGGTTAGAGCGAGAGAGATAGATATTACATTCTTAAACAAGCTTGATATCCTCAAATCACTTCACAATTTAGTTTGAAGAGTTCAAAATCGAAATTTTGAGTAGTTTTGAGGTGGAGAAGGCGTTGTGTAACCATGGATTTTCATGTTTGCTCCAACCTATCGATTCCAAATACCTTGACTTTATATAGACATGTCCAATTGTCCGAACACAAAACTTCGACTCACATCCCCATCTCTTTTCTTCATCCTCTTCATGGTATTAGAGTTGATGTTTGCATCTTGTATCTAAAACACTAGGATCGAAAAATAATCATTATTCCAAGTACTTCGTGTTTTTCGATACGCTCTTTTATATTTTGGTTTATACACTCTTGACCTAGCTGGATCTTCACAAAAAAGAGTCTCGGAGAGTGCGCGAGAATCCTACAAAAACACTAGGTTTGAGGTTAGAGCGAGAGAGATAGATATTACATTCTTAAACAAGCTTGATATCCTCAAATCACTTCACAATTTAGTTTGAAGAGTTCAAAATCGAAATTCGAGTAGTTTTGAGGTGGAGAAGGCGTTGTGTAACCATGGATTTTCATGTTTGCTCAAACCTATCGATTCCAAATACCTTGACTTTATATAGACATGTCCAATTGTCCGAACCAAAAACTTCGACTCACATCCCCATCTCTTTTGTTCATCCTCTTCATGGTATTAGAGTTGATGTTTGCGTCTTGTATCTAAAACACTAGGATCGAAAAATAATCATTATTCCAAGTACTTCGTGTTTTTCGATACGCTCTTTTATATTTTGGTTTATACACTCTTGACCTAGCTGGATCTTCACAAAAAAGAGTCTCGGAGAGTGCGCGAATCCTACAAAAACACTAGGTTTGAGGTTAGAGCGAGAGAGATAGATATTACATTCTTAAACAAGCTTGATATCCTCAAATCACTTCACAATTTAGTTTGAAGAGTTCAAAATCGAAATTCTCGAGTAGTTTTGAGGTGGAGAAGGCGTTGTGTAACCATGGATTTTCATGTTTGCTCAAACCTATCGATTCCAAATACCTTGACTTTATATAGACATGTCCAATTGTCCGAACCAAAAACTTCGACTCACATCCCCATCTCTTTTGTTCATCCTCTTCATGGTATTAGAGTTGATGTTTGCATCTTGTATCTAAAACACTAGGATCGAAAAATAATCATTATTCCAGTACTTCGTGTTTTTCGATACGCTCTTTTATATTTTGGTTTATACACTCTTGACCTAGCTGGATCTTCACAAAAAAGAGTCTCGGAGAGTGCGCAGAATCCTACAAAAACACTAGGTTTGAGGTTAGAGCGAGAGAGATAGATATTACATTCTTAAACAAGTTTGATATCCTCAAATCACTTCACAGTTTAGTTTGAAGAGTTCAAAATCGAAATTCTGAGTAGTTTTGAGGTGGAGAAGGCGTTGTGTAACCATGGATTTTCATGATTGCTCAAACCTATCGATTCCAAATACCATGACTCTATATAGACATGTCTAATTGTCCGAACCAAAAACTTCTACTAACATCTCCATCTCTTTTGTTCATCGTCTTCATGGTATTAGAGTTGATGTTTGCGTCTTGTGTCTAAATCACTAGGGTTGAAAAAGAATCATTATTCAAGTACTTCATGCTTTTCGATATGCTCTTTTATATTTTGGTTTATACACTCTTGGCCTAGCTGGATCTTCACACAAAATAGTCTAGAAGAGTGCACGAATCCTACAAAAACACTAGGTTTCGAGGTTAGAGCGAGAGAGATAGATATTAAATTCTTAAACAAGCTTGATATCCTCAAATCACTTCACAATTTAGTTTGAAGAGTTCAAAATCGAAATTCTGAGTAGTTTTGAGGTGGAGAAGGCGTTGTGTAACCATGGATTTTCATGTTTGCTAAAACCTATCGATTCCAAATACCTTGACTTTATATAGACATGTCCAATTGTCCGAACCAAAAACTTCGACTCACATCCCCATCTCTTTTGTTCATCCTGTTCATGGTATTAGAGTTGATGTTTGCGTCTTGTATCTAAAACACTAGGATCGAAAAATAATCATTATTCCAAGTACTTCGTGTTTTTCGATACGCTCTTTTATATTTTGGTTTATACACTCTTGACCTAGCTGGATCTTCACAAAAAAGAGTCTCGGAGAGTGCGCGAATCCTACAAAAACACTAGGTTTGAGGTTAGAGCGAGAGAGATAGATATTACATTCTTAAACAAGCTTGATATCCTCAAATCACTTCACAATTTAGTTTGAAGAGTTCAAAATCGAAATTTTGAGTAGTTTTGAGGTGGAGAAGGCGTTGTGTAACCATGGATTTTCATGTTTGCTCCAACCTATCGATTCCAAATACCTTGACTTTATATAGACATGTCCAATTGTCCGAACACAAAACTTCGACTCACATCCCCATCTCTTTTCTTCATCCTCTTCATGGTATTAGAGTTGATGTTTGCATCTTGTATCTAAAACACTAGGATCGAAAAATAATCATTATTCCAAGTACTTCGTGTTTTTCGATACGCTCTTTTATATTTTGGTTTATACACTCTTGACCTAGCTGGATCTTCACAAAAAAGAGTCTCGGAGAGTGCGCGAGAATCCTACAAAAACACTAGGTTTGAGGTTAGAGCGAGAGAGATAGATATTACATTCTTAAACAAGTTTGATATCCTCAAATCACTTCACAATTTAGTTTGAAGAGTTCAAAATCGAAATTCGAGTAGTTTTGAGGTGGAGAAGGCGTTGTGTAACCATGGATTTTCATGATTGCTCAAACCTATCGATTCCAAATACCATGACTCTATATAGACATGTCCAATTGTCCGAACCAAAAACTTCTACTAACATCTCCATCTCTTTTGTTCATCGTCTTCATGGTATTAGAGTTGATGTTTGCGTCTTGTGTCTAAATCACTAGGGTTGAAAAAGAATCATTATTCAAGTACTTCATGCTTTTCGATATGCTCTTTTATATTTTGGTTTATACACTCTTGGCCTAGCTGGATCTTCACACAAAATAGTCTAGAAGAGTGCACAGAATCCTACAAAAACACTAGGTTTCGAGGTTAGAGCGAGAGAGATAGATATTAAATTCTTAAACAAGCTTGATATCCTCAAATCACTTCACAATTTAGTTTGAAGAGTTCAAAATCGAAATTCTGAGTAGTTTTGAGGTGGAGAAGGCGTTGTGTAACCATGGATTTTCATGTTTGCTCAAACCTATCGATTCCAAATACCTTGACTTTATATAGACATGTCCAATTGTCCGAACCAAAAACTTCGACTCACATCCCCATCTCTTTTGTTCATCCTCTTCATGGTATTAGAGTTGATGTTTGCATCTTGTATCTAAAACACTAGGATCGAAAAATAATCATTATTCCAGTACTTCGTGTTTTTCGATACGCTCTTTTATATTTTGGTTTATACACTCTTGACCTAGCTGGATCTTCACAAAAAAGAGTCTCGGAGAGTGCGCGAGAATCCTACAAAAACACTAGGTTTGAGGTTAGAGCGAGAGAGATAGATATTACATTCTTAAACAAGCTTGATATCCTCAAATCACTTCACAATTTAGTTTGAAGAGTTCAAAATCGAAATTCGAGTAGTTTTGAGGTGGAGAAGGCGTTGTGTAACCATGGATTTTCATGTTTGCTCCAACCTATCGATTCCAAATACCTTGACTTTATATAGACATGTCCAATTGTCCGAACACAAAACTTCGACTCACATCCCCATCTCTTTTCTTCATCCTCTTCATGGTATTAGAGTTGATGTTTGCATCTTGTATCTAAAACACTAGGATCGAAAAATAATCATTATTCCAAGTACTTCGTGTTTTTCGATACGCTCTTTTATATTTTGGTTTATACACTCTTGACCTAGCTGGATCTTCACAAAAAAGAGTCTCGGAGAGTGCGCGAGAATCCTACAAAAACACTAGGTTTGAGGTTAGAGCGAGAGAGATAGATATTACATTCTTAAACAAGTTTGATATCCTCAAATCACTTCACAATTTAGTTTGAAGAGTTCAAAATCGAAATTCGAGTAGTTTTGAGGTGGAGAAGGCGTTGTGTAACCATGGATTTTCATGATTGCTCAAACCTATCGATTCCAAATACCATGACTCTATATAGACATGTCCAATTGTCCGAACCAAAAACTTCTACTAACATCTCCATCTCTTTTGTTCATCGTCTTCATGGTATTAGAGTTGATGTTTGCGTCTTGTGTCTAAATCACTAGGGTTGAAAAAGAATCATTATTCAAGTACTTCATGCTTTTCGATATGCTCTTTTATATTTTGGTTTATACACTCTTGGCCTAGCTGGATCTTCACACAAAATAGTCTAGAAGAGTGCATAATCCTACAAAACACTAGGTTTAGAGAGTAGAATCCTACAAAAACACTAGGTTTGAGGTTAGAGCGAGAGAGATAGATATGAAATTCTTAAACAAGCTTGATATCCTCAAATCACTTCACAATTTAGTTTGAAGAGTTCAAAATCGAAATTTTGAGTAGTTTTGAGGTGGAGAAGGCGTTGTGTAACCATGGATTTTCATGTTTGCTCCAACCTATCGATTCCAAATACCTTGACTTTATATAGACATGTCCAATTGTCCGAACCAAAAACTTCGACTCACATCCCCATCTCTTTTCTTCATCCTCTTCATGGTATTAGAGTTGATGTTTGCATCTTGTATCTAAAACACTAGGATCGAAAAATAATCATTATTCCAGTACTTCGTGTTTTTCGATACGCTCTTTTATATTTTGGTTTATACACTCTTGACCTAGCTGGATCTTCACAAAAAAGAGTCTCGGAGAGTGCGCGAGAATCCTACAAAAACACTAGGTTTGAGGTTAGAGCGAGAGAGATAGATATTACATTCTTAAACAAGTTTGATATCCTCAAATCACTTCACAATTTAGTTTGAAGAGTTCAAAATCGAAATTTCGAGTAGTTTTGAGGTGGAGAAGGCGTTGTGTAACCATGGATTTTCATGATTGCTCAAACCTATCGATTCCAAATACCATGACTCTATATAGACATGTCCAATTGTCCGAACCAAAAACTTCTACTAACATCTCCATCTCTTTTGTTCATCGTCTTCATGGTATTAGAGTTGATGTTTGCGTCTTGTGTCTAAATCACTAGGGTTGAAAAAGAATCATTATTCAAGTACTTCATGCTTTTCGATATGCTCTTTTATATTTTGGTTTATACACTCTTGGCCTAGCTGGATCTTCACACAAAATAGTCTAGAAGAGTGCACAGAATCCTACAAAAACACTAGGTTTCAGGTTAGAGCGAGAGAGATAGATATTAAATTCTTAAACAAGCTTGATATCCTCAAATCACTTCACAATTTAGTTTGAAGAGTTCAAAATCGAAATTTTGAGTAGTTTTGAGGTGGAGAAGGCGTTGTGTAACCATGGATTTTCATGTTTGCTCAAACCTATCGATTCCAAATACCTTGACTTTATATAGACATGTCCAATTGTCCGAACCAAAAACTTCGACTCACATCCCCATCTCTTTTGTTCATCCTCTTCATGGTATTAGAGTTGATGTTTGCATCTTGTATCTAAAACACTAGGATCGAAAAATAATCATTATTCCAAGTACTTCGTGTTTTTCGATACGCTCTTTTATATTTTGGTTTATACACTCTTGACCTAGCCGGATCTTCACAAAAAAGAGTCTCGGAGAGTGCGCGAGAATCCTACAAAAACACTAGGTTTGAGGTTAGAGCGAGAGAGATAGATATTACATTCTTAAACAAGCTTGATATCCTCAAATCACTTCACAATTTAGTTTGAAGAGTTCAAAATCGAAATTTCGAGTAGTTTTGAGGTGGAGAAGGCGTTGTGTAACCATGGATTTTCATGATTGCTCAAACCTATCGATTCCAAATACCATGACTCTATATAGACATGTCCAATTGTCCGAACCAAAAACTTCTACTAACATCTCCATCTCTTTTGTTCATCGTCTTCATGGTATTAGAGTTGATGTTTGCGTCTTGTGTCTAAATCACTAGGGTTGAAAAAGAATCATTATTCAAGTACTTCATGCTTTTCGATATGCTCTTTTATATTTTGGTTTATACACTCTTGGCCTAGCTGGATCTTCACACAAAATAGTCTCGAAGAGTGCACGAATCCTACAAAAACACTAGGTTTGAGGTTAGAGCGAGAGAGATAGATATTAAATTCTTAAACAAGCTTGATATCCTCAAATCACTTCACAATTTAGTTTGAAGAGTTCAAAATCGAAATTTTGAGTAGTTTTGAGGTGGAGAAGGCGTTGTGTAACCATGGATTTTCATGTTTGCTCCAACCTATCGATTCCAAATACCTTGACTTTATATAGACATGTCCAATTGTCCGAACCAAAAACTTCGACTCACATCCCCATCTCTTTTGTTCATCCTCTTCATGGTATTAGAGTTGATGTTTGCATCTTGTATCTAAAACACTAGGATCGAAAAATAATCATTATTCCCAGTACTTCGTGTTTTTCGATACGCTCTTTTATATTTTGGTTTATACACTCTTGACCTAGCTGGATCTTCACAAAAAAGAGTCTCGGAGAGTGCGCAGAATCCTACAAAAACACTAGGTTTGAGGTTAGAGCGAGAGAGATAGATATTACATTCTTAAACAAGCTTGATATCCTCAAATCACTTCACAATTTAGTTTGAAGAGTTCAAAATCGAAATTTTGAGTAGTTTTGAGGTGGAGAAGGCGTTGTGTAACCATGGATTTTCATGATTGCTCAAACCTATCGATTCCAAATACCATGACTCTATATAGACATGTCCAATTGTCCGAACCAAAAACTTCTACTAACATCTCCATCTCTTTTGTTCATCGTCTTCATGGTATTAGAGTTGATGTTTGCGTCTTGTGTCTAAATCACTAGGGTTGAAAAAGAATCATTATTCAAGTACTTCATGCTTTTCGATATGCTCTTTTATATTTTGGTTTATACACTCTTGGCCTAGCTGGATCTTCACACAAAATAGTCTAGAAGAGTGCACAGAATCCTACAAAAACACTAGGTTTCAAAGGTTAGAGCGAGAGAGATAGATATTAAATTCTTAAACAAGCTTGATATCCTCAAATCACTTCACAATTTAGTTTGAAGAGTTCAAAATCGAAATTTCGAGTAGTTTTGAGGTGGAGAAGGCGTTGTGTAACCATGGATTTTCATGTTTGCTCAAACCTATCGATTCCAAATACCTTGACTTTATATAGACATGTCCAATTGTCCGAACCAAAAACTTCGACTCACATCCCCATCTCTTTTGTTCATCCTCTTCATGGTATTAGAGTTGATGTTTGCATCTTGTATCTAAAACACTAGGATCGAAAAATAATCATTATTCCAAGTACTTCGTGTTTTTCGATACGCTCTTTTATATTTTGGTTTATACACTCTTGACCTAGCTGGATCTTCACAAAAAAGAGTCTCGGAGAGTGCGCGAGAATCCTACAAAAACACTAGGTTTGAGGTTAGAGCGAGAGAGATAGATATTACATTCTTAAACAAGCTTGATATCCTCAAATCACTTCACAATTTAGTTTGAAGAGTTCAAAATCGAAATTCTGAGTAGTTTTGAGGTGGAGAAGGCGTTGTGTAACCATGGATTTTCATGATTGCTCAAACCTATCGATTCCAAATACCATGACTCTATATAGACATGTCCAATTGTCCGAACCAAAAACTTCTACTAACATCTCCATCTCTTTTGTTCATCGTCTTCATGGTATTAGAGTTGATGTTTGCGTCTTGTGTCTAAATCACTAGGGTTGAAAAAGAATCATTATTCAAGTACTTCATGCTTTTCGATATGCTCTTTTATATTTTGGTTTATACACTCTTGGCCTAGCTGGATCTTCACACAAAATAGTCTCGAAGAGTGCACGAGAATCCTACAAAAACACTAGGTTTCAGGTTAGAGCGAGAGAGATAGATATTAAATTCTTAAACAAGCTTGATATCCTCAAATCACTTCACAATTTAGTTTGAAGAGTTCAAAATCGAAATTCTGAGTAGTTTTGAGGTGGAGAAGGCGTTGTGTAACCATGGATTTTCATGTTTGCTCAAACCTATCGATTCCAAATACCTTGACTTTATATAGACATGTCCAATTGTCCGAACCAAAAACTTCGACTCACATCCCCATCTCTTTTGTTCATCCTCTTCATGGTATTAGAGTTGATGTTTGCATCTTGTATCTAAAACACTAGGATCGAAAAATAATCATTATTCCAAGTACTTCGTGTTTTTCGATACGCTCTTTTATATTTTGGTTTATACACTCTTGACCTAGCTGGATCTTCACAAAAAAGAGTCTCGGAGAGTGCGCGAGAATCCTACAAAAACACTAGGTTTGAGGTTAGAGCGAGAGAGATAGATATTACATTCTTAAACAAGCTTGATATCCTCAAATCACTTCACAATTTAGTTTGAAGAGTTCAAAATCGAAATTTCGAGTAGTTTTGAGGTGGAGAAGGCGTTGTGTAACCATGGATTTTCATGATTGCTCAAACCTATCGATTCCAAATACCATGACTCTATATAGACATGTCCAATTGTCCGAACCAAAAACTTCTACTAACATCTCCATCTCTTTTGTTCATCGTCTTCATGGTATTAGAGTTGATGTTTGCGTCTTGTGTCTAAATCACTAGGGTTGAAAAAGAATCATTATTCAAGTACTTCATGCTTTTCGATATGCTCTTTTATATTTTGGTTTATACACTCTTGGCCTAGCTGGATCTTCACACAAAATAGTCTAGAAGAGTGCATTTAATCCTACAAAAACACTAGGTTTCAGGTTAGAGCGAGAGAGATAGATATTAAATTCTTAAACAAGCT
The DNA here is from genome assembly GCA_030674075.2 of Linum usitatissimum. Lineage (NCBI taxonomy): Eukaryota > Viridiplantae > Streptophyta > Magnoliopsida > Malpighiales > Linaceae > Linum > Linum usitatissimum. Next base: position 66,878 of record JAUJYP020001430.1, read on the forward strand.
TGATATCCTCAAATCACTTCACAATTTAGTTTGAAGAGTTCAAAATCGAAATTCGAGTAGTTTTGAGGTGGAGAAGGCGTTGTGTAACCATGGATTTTCATGTTTGCTCAAACCTATCGATTCCAAATACCTTGACTTTATATAGACATGTCCAATTGTCCGAACCAAAAACTTCGACTCACATCCCCATCTCTTTTGTTCATCCTCTTCATGGTATTAGAGTTGATGTTTGCGTCTTGTATCTAAAACACTAGGATCGAAAAATAATCATTATTCCAAGTACTTCGTGTTTTTCGATACGCTCTTTTATATTTTGGTTTATACACTCTTGACCTAGCCGGATCTTCACAAAAAAGAGTCTCGGAGAGTGCGCGAATCCTACAAAAACACTAGGTTTGAGGTTAGAGCGAGAGAGATAGATATTACATTCTTAAACAAGCTTGATATCCTCAAATCACTTCACAATTTAGTTTGAAGAGTTCAAAATCGAAATTCTCGAGTAGTTTTGAGGTGGAGAAGGCGTTGTGTAACCATGGATTTTCATGATTGCTCAAACCTATCGATTCCAAATACCATGACTCTATATAGACATGTCCAATTGTCCGAACCAAAAACTTCTACTAACATCTCCATCTCTTTTGTTCATCCTCTTCATGGTATTAGAGTTGATGTTTGCGTCTTGTGTCTAAATCACTAGGATTGAAAAAGAATCATTATTCAAGTACTTCATGCTTTTCGATATGCTCTTTTATATTTTGGTTTATACACTCTTGACCTAGCTGGATCTTCACACAAAATAGTCTCGAAGAGTGCACAGAATCCTACAAAAACACTAGGTTTCAGGTTAGAGCGAGAGAGATAGATATTAAATTCTTAAACAAGCTTGATATCCTCAAATCAGTTCACAATTTAGTTTGAAGAGTTCAAAATCGAAATTCGAGTAGTTTTGAGGTGGAGAAGGCGTTGTGTAACCATGGATTTTCATGTTTGCTCAAACCTATCGATTCCAAATACCTTGACTTTATATAGACATGTCCAATTGTCCGAACCAAAAACTTCGACTCACATCCCCATCTCTTTTGTTCATCCTCTTCATGGTATTAGAGTTGATGTTTGCATCTTGTATCTAAAACACTAGGATCGAAAAATAATCATTATTCAAGTACTTCGTGTTTTTCGATACGCTCTTTTATATTTTGGTTTATACACTCTTGACCTAGCTGGATCTTCACAAAAAAGAGTCTCGGAGAGTGCGTTAATCCTACAAAAACACTAGGTTTGAGGTTAGAGCGAGAGAGATAGATATTACATTCTTAAACAAGCTTGATATCCTCAAATCACTTCACAATTTAGTTTGAAGAGTTCAAAATCGAAATTCTGAGTAGTTTTGAGGTGGAGAAGGCGTTGTGTAACCATGGATTTTCATGTTTGCTCCAACCTATCGATTCCAAATACCATGACTCTATATAGACATGTCCAATTGTCCGAACACAAAACTTTGACTCACATCCCCAACTCTTTTCTTCATCGTCTTCATGGTATTAGAGTTGATGTTTGCGTCTTGTGTCTAAAACACTAGGGTCGAAGAAAGAATCATTATTCCGTACTTCATGTTTTTCGATACGCTCTTTTATATTTCAGTTTATACACTCAACCAAAAACTTCGACTAACATCCCCATCTCTTTTGTTCATCATCTTCATGGTATTAGAGTTGATGTTTGCGTCTTGTATCTAAAACACTAGGATCGAAAAATAATCATTATTCAGTACTTCGTGTTTTTCGATACGCTCTTTTATATTTTGG
>JAUJYP020001432.1:0-68038 GCA_030674075.2 Linum usitatissimum
AAGAAAGTACCAAATACTAGGTTGGAGGAGTATAGGTTCCATGCATTCTTAAGTGCACTATTATATAAAGAGAAAGATAATGATGCTAAGGTGCTGGTAAAGTTCATGCTATGAGTTCTCACTCAATTCGACGACCCTCTCTCGGTCATAAGCAATCGGGGTACTCACTTTCGCAGTATTTTCAAACGTGTTTTCAAACTTACTAGAATAACTCATTTATGGATCATCGCTTGCCACCCATATGCAATTAGTCTGGAGGAAGTGACAAATCATGAGCTCGAGCTAATTCTTGGAAAGACGATCGATCAATCTCTCGAGGAATTGGTCAATCAAGCTCGATGAGGCTCTTTCGGCCTTTCCAACCGCCTTCAAGACTCGTATCGATCGACACTTCACCTTGTCGACTATTTAATGGTTAGTCTTGTCATTTATCATCAACCTTGAGCATAAACCATTATGGGCGATGAAGTGATTAAATATGGATGCTAGTCTTACATCTTTAGAAAGAAAGTACCAAATACTAGAGTTGGAGGAGTACAGGTTCCATGCATTGGAAATTGCAATATTATATAAAGAGAAAGGTAATGATGCTAAGGTACTGGTTAAGTTCATGCCATGAGTTCTCACTCAATTGGACGACCCTCTCTCGGTCATAAGCAATCAGGATGATCACTTTCAGAGTATTTTCAAACGAGGTTTCAAACTAACTAGAATAACTCATTTCTTGATCATCGCTTGCCACGCACATGCAATTAGTATGGAGGAAGTGACGAATCATGAGCTCGGGCTAATTATTGGAAAGACGATCGATCAATCTCTGGGAATTGGTCAATAAACCTCGATGAGGCTCTTTGGGCCTTTCCAACTGCCTTCCAGACTCGTAGCAATCGGCACTTCACCTTGTCAACTATTTAATGGTAAGTCTTGTCATTTATACGTCAAACTTGAGTATAAACCATTATGGGCGATGAAGCGACAAAATATGGATGGTAGTCTTACATCTTTAGAAAGAATGTACCAACTACTAGAGTTGGAGGAGTACAGAGTTCCGTGCATTCGAAAGTGCAATAGTATATAAAGAGAAAGGTAATGATGCTAAGGTTTTGGTAAACTTCATGCCAAGAGTTCTCACTCAATTCGACGACCTTCTCTCAGTCATAAGCAATCGGGGTACTCACTTTATGAGTATTGTCAAATGAGTTTTCAAACTAACTAGAATAAGTCATTTATTGATCATCGCTTGCCACCCATATGCAATTAGTCTCGAGGAAGTGACGGATCATGAGCTCGAGCTAATTCTTGGAAAGACGATAGATCAATCTCTGAGGAATTGGTCAATCAAGCTCGATGAGGCTCTTTGGGCCTTTCCAACTTCCTACAAGACTCGTATCGATCGGCACTTCACATTGTCGACTATTTAATCGTAAGTCTTGTCATTTATCAGTCAACCTTGCGCATAAACCATTATGGGCGATGAGGCTACTAAATATAAATGCTAGTGTTACAGCTTTAGAAAGAAAGTACCAAATACTAGGGTTGGAGGAGTATAGGTTCCATGCATTCTTAAGTGCACTATTAGATAAAGAGAAAGGTAATGATGCTAAGGTGTTGGTAAAGTTCATGCCATGAGTTCTCACGCAATTCGACGACTCTCTCTCGGTGATAAGCAATCGGGGTACACACATTTACAGTATTTTCAAACGAGGTTTCAAACTAACTAGAATAACTCATTTATTGATCATCGCTTGCCACCCACATGCAATTAGTCTTGAAGAATTGACGAATCATGCGGGTAATTCTTGGAAAGATGATCGATCAATCTCTAAGGAATTGGTCAATCAAGCTCGATGGGCTCTTTAGGCCTTTCCAACTGCCTTCAAGACGCATATCGATCGACACTTCACATTGTCGACTATTTAATGGTAAGTCTTGTCATTTATCAGTCAACCCTGAGCATAAACCATTATGGGCCATGAAGCTACTAAATATAAATGCTAGTGTTACAGCTTTAGAAAGAAAGTACCAAATACTAGCGTTGGAGGAGTACAGGTTCCATGCATTCGAAAACGCACTATTATATAAAGAGAAAGGCAATGATGCTAAAGTGCTGGTAAAGTTCATGCCATGAGTTCTCACTCAATTCGATGACTCTCTCTCGGTCATAAGCAATCAGGGTACTCACTTTCAGAGTATTTTCAAACGTGTTTTCAAACTAACTAGAATAACTCATTTATTGATCATCGCTTGCCACCCAAATGTAATTAGTCTGGAGGAAGTGACGAATCGTGAGCTCGAGCTATTTCTTGGAAAGACAATTGATCAATCTCTAAGGAATTGGTCAATCAAGCTCAATGAGTCTCTTTGGGCCTTTCCAACTGCCATCAAGACTCGTATCGATCAGCACTTCACATTGTCGATTATTTAATGGTTAGTCTTGTCATTTATCATTCAACCTTGAGCATTAACTATTTTGGGCGATGAAGCGATTAAATATGGATGCTAGTCTTACAGCTTTAGAAAGAAAGTACCAAATACTAGAGTTGGAGGAGTACGGTGTTCCATGCATTCGAAAGCGCACTATTATATAAAGAGAAAGGTAATGATGCTAAGGTGTTGGTAAAGTTCATGCCATGAGTTCTCACTCAATTCGACGACCCTCTCTCGGTCATAAGCAATCGGGGTACTAACTTTCAGAGTACTTTCACACGAGTTTTCAAACTAACTAGAATAACTCATTTATGGATCATCGCTTGCCACCCTTATGCAATTAGTCTGGAGGAAGTGACAAATTATAAGGTCGAGCTAATTCTTGGAAAGACGATAGATCAATCTTTGAGGAATTGGTCAATCAAGCTCGATGATGCTCTTTGGGCCTTTCCAACTGCCTTCAAGACTCGTATCGATCGACACTTCACCTTGTCAACTATTTAATGGTTAGTCTTGTCATTTATCAGTCAACCGTGAGCATAAACCATTATGGGCAATGAAGCGATTAAATATGGATGCTAGTCTTACAGCTTTAGAAAAAAGTACCAAATACTATAGTTGGAGGAGTACAGGTCCATGCATTCGAAAGTGCACTATTATATAAAGAGAAAGGTAATGATGCTAAGGTGCTGGTAAAGTTCGTGCTATGAGTTCTCAGTCAATTCGACGACCCTCTCTCGGTCATAAGCAATCGGGGTACTCACTTTCAGAGTATTGTCAAATGAGTTTTAAAATTAACTAGAATAAGTCATTTATTGATCATCACTTGCCACCCACATGCAATTAGTCTTGAGGAAGTGACGAATCATGAGCTGGAGCTAATTCTTGGAAAGACGATCGATCAATCTCTAAGGAATTGGTCAATCAAGCTCGATGAGGCTCTTTACGCCTTTCCAGCTGCGTTCACGACACATATCGATCGGCACTTCACATTGTCGACTATTTAATGGTAAGTCTTCTTATTTATCAGTCAACCTTGAGCATAAACCATTATGGGCGATGAAGCTACTAAATATAAATGCTAGTGTTACAGCTTTAGAAATAATGTACCAAATACTAGCGTTGGAGGAGTACAGGTTCCATGCATTCGAAAGTGCACTATTATATAAAGAGAAAGGTAATGATGCTAAGGTTCTGGTAAAGTTCAGGCCAAGAGTTCTCACTCAATTCGATGACCCTCTCTCAGTCATAAGCAATCGGGGTACTCACTTTCAGAGTATTGTCAAATGAGTTTTCAAACTAACTAGAATAATTCATTTATTGATCATCGCTTGCCACCCACATGCAATTAGTTTGGAGGAATTTACGAACCATAGCTAATGCTTGGAAAGACGATCGATCAATCTCTAAGGAATTGGTCAATCAAGCTCGATGAGGGTTTTTGGGCCTTTCCAACTGCCTTCAAGACTCATAGCGATCGGCACTTCACATTGTCGACTATTTAATGGTATGTCTTGTCATTTATCAGTCAACCTTGAGCATAAACCATTATGGGCGACGAAGCTACTAAATATAGATGCTAGTGTTACAGCTTTAGAAAGAAAGTTCCAAATACTAGAGTTGGAAGAGTACAGGTTCCATGCATTCGAAAGAGCACTAAGATATAAAGAGAATGGTAATGATGCTAAGGCTCTGGTACAGTTCATGCCTTGACTTCTCACTCAATTCGACGACCCTCTCGGTCATATGCAATCGGGGTACTCACTTTCAAAGTATTTTCAAATGAGTTTTAAAAATAACTAGAATAACTCATTTATTGATCATCGCTTGCCACCCACATGCAATTAGTCTGGAGGAAGTGACGAATCCTGAGCTCGGGCTAATTCTTGGAAAGACGATAAATCAATCTCTGAGGAATTGGTCCATCAAGCTCGATGAGGCTCTTTGGGCCTTTGCAACTGCCTTCAAGACTCGTAGCAATCGGCACTTCACTTTGTCAACTATTTAATGGTAAGTCTTGTCATTTATACGTCACACTTGAGTATAAACCATTATGGGCGATGAAGAAACTAAATATGGATGCTAGTCTTACATCTTTAGAAAGAAAGTACCAACTACTAGAGTTGGAGGAGTACAAGTTCCATGCATTTGAAAGTGCAATATTATATAAAGAGAAAGGTAATGATGCTAAGGTGCTAGTTAAGTTCATACCATGAGTTTTCACTCAATTCGATGACCCTCTCTCGGTCATAAGCAATCGGGGTACTCACTTTAAGAGTATTGTCAAATGAGTTTTAAAACTAACTAGAATAAGTCATTTATTGATCATCGCTTGCCACCCACATGCAATTAGTCTGGAGGAAGTGACGAATCATGAGCTCGAGCTAATTCTTGGAAAGACGATCGATCAATCTCTAAGGAATTGGTCAATCAAGCTCGATGAGGCTCTTTAGGCCTTTCCAACTGCCTTCAAGACGCATATCGATCGGCACTTCACATTGTCGACTAATTAATCGTAAGTCTGGTCATTTATCGATCAACCTTGAGCATAAACCATTATGGGCGATGAAGCTACTAAATATAAATGCTAGTGTTACAGCTTTACAAAGAAAGTACCAAATACTAGCGTTGGAGGAGTACAGGTTCCATGCATTCGAAAGCGTACTATTATATAAAGAGAAAGGCAATGATGCTAAGGTGCTGGTAAAGTTCATGCCATGAGATCTCACTGAATTCGACGACCCTCTCTCGGTCATAAGCAATCGGGGTACTCACATTCAGAGTATTTTTCAAACGAGGTTTCAAACTAACTAGAATAACTCATTTATTGATCATCGCTTGCCACCCACGTGCAATTAGTCAAGAGGAAGTGACGAATCATGAGCTCGGGCTAATTATAGGAAAGACGATCGATCAATCTCTGGGGAATTGGTGAATCAAGCTCGATGAGGCTCTTTGGGCCTTTCCAAATGCCTTAAAGACTCGTAGCGATCGACACTTCACCTTGTCAACTATTTAATTGTATGTCTTGTCATTTATACGTCAAACTTGAGTATAAACCATTATGGGCGATGAAGCGACTAAATATGGATGCTAGTCTTACATCTTTAGAAAGAAAGTACCAACTACTAGAGTTGGAGGTGTACAGGTTCCATGCATTTGAAAGTGCAATATTATATAAAGAGAAAGGTAATGATGCTAAGGTGCTGGTTAAGTTCATGCCATGAGTGCTCACTCAATTCGATGACCCCCTCTCGGTCATAAGCAATCGGGGTACTCACTTTCAGAGTATTGTCAAATGAGTTTTCAAACTAACTAGAATAAGTCATTTATTGATCATCGTTTGCCACCCACATGCAATTAGTTTGGAGGAATTTACGAATCATGAGCTCGAGCTTATTCTTGGAAAGACGATCGATCAATCTCTAAGGAATTGGTCAATCAAGCTCGATGAGGCTCTTTGGGCCTTTCCAACTACCTTCAAGACTCGTATCGATCGGCACTTCACATTGTCGACTATTTAATGGTAAGTCTTGTCATTTATCAGTCAACCTTGAGCATAAACCATTATGGGTGATGAAGCTACTAAATATAGATGCTAGTGTTACACCTTTAGAAAGAAAGTACCAAATACTAGAGTTGGAGGAGTACAGGTTCCATGCATTTGAAAGAGCATTATTATAGAAAGAGAAAGGTAATGATGCTAAGGCTCTGGTACAGTTCATGCCATGAATTCTCACTCAATTCGACGACCCTCTCTCGGTCATATGCAATCGGGGTACTCACTTTCAAAGTATTTTCAAATGAGTTTTAAAAATAACTAGAATAACTCATTTATTGATCATCGCTTGCCACCCACATGCAATTAGTCTGGAGGAAGTGTCGAATCCTGAGCTCGGGGTAATTCTTGGAAAGACGATCGATGAATCTCTGAGGAATTGGTCCATCAAGCTCGATGAGGCTCTTTGGGCCTTTCCAACTACCTTCAAGACTCGTAGCAATCGGCACTTCACCTTCTAAACTATTTAATGGTAAGTCTAGTCATTTATACGTCAAACTTGCGTATAAACCATTATGGGCGATGGAGCGACTAAATATGGATGCTAGTCTTCCATCTTTAGAAAGAAAGGACCAACTACTAGAGTTGGAGGAGTACAGGTTCCATGCATTCGAAAGTGCAATATTATATAAAGAGAAAGGTAATGATGCTAAGGTGCTGGTTAAGTTCATGCCATGAGTTCTCACTCAATTCGATGACCCCCTCTCGGTCTTAAGCTATCGGGGTACTCACTTTCAGAGTATTGTCAAATGAGTTTTCAAACTAACTAGAATAAGTCATTTATTGATCATCGCTTGCCACCCAGATGCAATTAGTCTGGAGGTTGTGACGAATCATGAGCTCGAGCTAATTCTTCGAAAGACGATCGATGAATCTCTGAGGAATTGGTCCATCAAGCTCGATGAGGCTCTTTGGGCCTTTCCAACTCGCCTTCAAGACTCGTATCGATCGGCACTTCACCTTGTCGACTATTTAATGGTAAGTCTTGTCATTTATCACGTCAAACTTGCGCGTAAACCATTATGGGCGATGGAGTTACTAAATATGGATGCTAGTCTTCCATCTTTAGAAAGAAAGTACCAAATACTAGAGTTGGAGGAGTATAGGTTCCATGCATTCGAAAGTGCACTATTATATAAAGAGAAAGGTAATGCTGCTAAGGTGCTGGTAAAGTTCATTCCATGAGTTCTCACTCAATTCGACGACCCTCTCTCGGTCATAAGCAATCGGGGTACTCACTTTCGAGTATTGTCAAACGTCTTTTCAAACTAACTAGAATAAGTCATTTATTGATCATCACTTGCCACCCATATGCAATTAGTCTGGAGGTAGTGACGAATCATGAGCTCGAGCTAATTCTTCGAAAGACGATCGATCAATCTCTAAGGAATTGGTCAATCAAGCTCGATGAGGCTCTTTGGGCCTTTCCAACTACCTTTAAGACTCGTATCGATCGGCACTTCCTATTGTCGACTAATTAATGGTAAGTCTTGTCATTTATCTATCAACCTGGAGCATAAACCATTATGGGCGATGAAGCTACTAAATATAAATGCTAGTGTTACAGCTTTACAAAGAAAGTACCAAATACTAGAGTTGGAGGAATATAGGTTCCATGCATTCGAAAGTGCACTATTATATAAAGAGAAAGGTAATGATGCTAAGGTGCCGGTAAAGTTCATGCCATGAGTTCTCACTCAATTCGACGACCCTCTCTCGGTCATAAGTAATCGGGGTACTCACTTTCGGAGTATTTTCAAACGTGTTTTCAAACTAACTAGAATAACTCATTTATTGATCATCGCTTGCCACCCATATGCAATTAGTCCGGAGGAAGAGACGAATCATGAGCTCGAGCTAATTCTTGGAAACACGATAGATCAATCTCGAGGAATTGGTCAATCAAGCTCGATGAGGCTCTTTGGGCCTTTCCAACTTCCTTCAAGACTCGTATCGATCGGCACTTCACATTGTCGACTATTTAATCGTAAGTCTTGTCATTTATCAGTCAACCTTGCGCATAAACCATTATGGGCGATGGAGCTACTAAATATAAATGCTAGTGTTCCATCTTTAGAAAGAAAGTACCAAATACTAGAGTTGGAGGAGTATAGGTTCCATGCATTCGAAAGTGCACTATTATATAAAGAGAAAGGTAATGATGCTAAGGTGCTGGTAAAGTTCATGCTATGAGTTCTCACTCAATTCGACGACCCTCTCTCGGTCATAAGCAATCGGGGTACTCACTTTCATAGTATTTCAAACGTTATTTCAACCTAACTAGCATAACTCATTTATTGACCATCGCTTGCCACAGATATGCAATTAGTCCGGAGGAAGTGACAAATCATGAGCTCGAGCTAATTATTGGAAAGACGATCGATCAATCTCGAGGAATTGGTCAATCAAGCTCGATGAGGCTCTTTGGGCCTTTCCAACCGCCTTCAAGACTCGTATCGATCGACACTTCACCTTGTCGACTATTTAATGGTTAGTCTTGTCATTTATCGATCAACCTTGAGCATAAACCATTATTGGCGATAAAGTGATTAAATATGGATGCTAGTCTTACAGCTTTAGGAAGAAAGTACGAAACACTAGAGTTGGAGGAGTATAGGTTCCATGCATTCGTAAGTACACTATTATATAATGAGAAAGGTAATGATGCTAAGGTGCTTGGTAAAATTCATGCCAAGAGTTCTCACTCAATACGACGACCCTCTCTCGGTCCATAAGCAATCGGGGTACTCACTTTATGAGTATTGTCAAATGAGTTTTCAAACTAACTAGAATAAGTCATTTATTGATCATCGCTTGCCACCCACATGCAATTTGTCTGGAGGAAGTGACGAATCATGAGCTCGAGCTAATTCTTGGAAAGACGATCGATCAATCTCTAAGGAATTGGTCAATCAAGCTCGATGAGGCTCTTTAGGCCTTTCCAACCGCCTTCAAGACGCATATCGATCGGCACTTCACATTGTCGACTATTTAATCGTAAGTCTTGTCATTTATCAAGTAAACCTTGAGCATAAACCATTATGGGCGATGAAGCTACTAAATATAAATGCTAGTGTTACATCTTTAGAAAGAAAGTACTAAATACTAGAGTTGGAGGAGTATAGGTTTCATGCATTCGAAAGTGCACTATAATATAAAGGGAAAGCTAATGATGCTAAGGTGCCGGTAAAGTTCATGCTATGAGTTCTCACTCAATTCGACGACCCTCTCTCGGTCTTAAGCAATCGGGGTACTCACTTTCAGAGTATTTTCAAACGTGTTTTCAAACATACTAGAATAACTCATTTATTGATCATCACTTGCCACCCATATGCAATTAGTCTGGGGGAAGAGACGAATCGTGAGCTCGAGCCAATTCTTGGAAAGACGATAGATCAATCTTCGAGGAATTGGTCAATCAAGCTCGATGAGGCTCTTTGGGCCATTCCAACTTCCTTCAAGACTCGTATCCATCGACACTTCACCTTGTCGATTATTTAATGGTTAGTCTTGTCATTTATCGATCAACCTTGAGCATAAACCATTATGGGCGATGAAGCTACTAAATATAAATGCTAGTGTTACAGCTTTAGAAAGAAAGTACCAAATATTAGAGTTGGAGGAATATAGGTTCCATGCATTCAAAAGTGCACTATTATATAAAGAGAAAGGTAATGATGCTAAGGTGCCTGGTAAAGTTCATGGCATGAGTTCTCACTCAATTCGACGACCCTCTCTCGGTCATAAGTAATCGGGGTACTCACTTTCGCAGTATTTTCAAACGTGTTTTCAAACTTACTAGAATAACTCATTTATGGATCATCGCTTGCCACCCATATGCAATTAGTCTGGGGGAAGAGACGAATCATGAGCTCGAGCTAATTCTTGGAAACACGATAGATCAATCTCTGAGGAATTGGTCAATCAAGCTCGATGAGGCTCTTTGGGCCTTTCCAACTTCCTTCAAGACTCGTATCGATCGGCACTTCACATTGTCGACTATCTAATCGTAAGTCTTGTCATTTATCAATCAACCTTGCGCATAAACCATTATGGGCGATGAAGCTACTAAATATAAATGCTAGTGTTACAGCTTTAGAAAGAAAGTACCAAATACTAGGGTTGGAGGAGTATAGGTTCCATGCATTCGAAAGTGCACTATTATATAAAGAGAAAGGTAATGATGCTAAGGTGCTGGTAAAGTTCATGCTATGAGTTCTCACTCAATTCGACGACCCTCTCTCGGTCATAAGCAATCGAGGTACTCACTTTCATAGTATTTTCAAACGTTATTTCAACCTAACTAGCATAACTCATTTATTGACCATCGCTTGCCACACATATGCAATTAGTCTGGAGGAAGTGACAAATCATGAGCTCGAGCTAATTATTGGAAAGACGATCGATCAATCTCGAGGAATTGGTCAATCAAGCTCGATGAGGCTCTTTGGGCCTTTCCAACTCGCCTTCAAGACTCGTATCGATCGACACTTCACCTTGTCGACTATTTAATGGTTAGTCTTGTCATTTATCGATCAACCTTGAGCATAAACCATTATTGGCGATAAAGTGATTAAATATGGATGCTAGTCTTACAGCTTTAGGAAGAAAGTACGAAACACTAGAGTTGGAGGAGTATAGGTTCCATGCATTCGTAAGTACACTATTATATAATGAGAAAGGTAATGATGCTAAGGTGCTGGTAAAATTCATGCCAAGAGTTCTCACTCAATACGACGACCCTCTCTCAGTCATAAGCAATCGGGGTACTCACTTTATGAGTATTGTCAAATGAGTTTTCAAACTAACTAGAATAAGTCATTTATTGATCATCGCTTGCCACCCACATGCAATTTGTCTGGAGGAAGTGACGAATCATGAGCTCGAGCTAATTCTTGGAAAGACGATCGATCAATCTCTAAGGAATTGGTCAATCAAGCTCGATGAGGCTCTTTGGGCCTTTCCAACTTGCCTTCAAGACGCATATCGATCGGCACTTCACATTGTCGACTATTTAATCGTAAGTCTTGTCATTTATCAGTAAACCTTGAGCATAAACCATTATGGGCGATGAAGCTACTAAATATAAATGCTAGTGTTACAGCTTTAGAAAGAAAGTACTAAATACTAGAGTTGGAGGAGTATAGGTTTCATGCATTCGAAAGTGCACTATAATATAAAGGGAAAGCTAATGATGCTAAGGTCTTTGGTAAAGTTCATGCTATGAGTTCTCACTCAATTCGACGACCCTCTCTCGGTCTTAAGCAATCGGGGTACTCACTTTCAGAGTATTTTCAAACGTGTTTTCAAACATACTAGAATAACTCATTTATTGATCATCACTTGCCACCCATATGCAATTAGTCCGGGGAAGAGACGAATCGTGAGCTCGAGCCAATTCTTGGAAAGACGATAGATCAATCTCTGAGGAATTGGTCAATCAAGCTCGATGAGGCTCTTTGGGCCATTCCAACTTCCTTCAAGACTCGTATCCATCGACACTTCACCTTGTCGATTATTTAATGGTTAGTCTTGTCATTTATCAGTCAACCTTGAGCATAAACCATTATGGGCGATGAAGCTACTAAATATAAATGCTAGTGTTACAGCTTTAGAAAGAAAGTACCAAATATTAGAGTTGGAGGAATATAGGTTCCATGCATTCAAAAGTGCACTATTATATAAAGAGAAAGGTAATGCTGCTAAGGTGCTGGGTAAAGTTCATGGCATGAGTTCTCACTCAATTCGACGACCCTCTCTCGGTCATAAGTAATCGGGGTACTCACTTTCATAGTATTTTCAAACGTGTTTTCAAACTTACTAGAATAACTCATTTATGGATCATCGCTTGCCACCCATATGCAATTAGTCTGGGGGAAGAGACGAATCATGAGCTCGAGCTAATTCTCGGAAACACGATAGATCAATCTCTCGAGGAATTGGTCAATCAAGCTCGATGAGGCTCTTTGGGCCTTTCCAACTTCCTTCAAGACTCGTATCGATCGGCACTTCACATTGTCGACTATCTAATCGTAAGTCTTGTCATTTATCAATCAACCTTGCGCATAAACCATTATGGGCGATGAAGCTACTAAATATAAATGCTAGTGTTACGGCTTTAGAAAGAAAGTACCAAATACTAGGGTTGGAGGAGTATAGGTTCCATGCATTCGAAAGTGCACTATTATATAAAGAGAAAGGTAATGATGCTAAGGTGCTTGGTAAAGTTCATGCTATGAGTTCTCACTCAATTCGACGACCCTCTCTCGGTCATAAGCAATCGAGGTACTCACTTTCATAGTATTTTCAAACGTTATTTCAACCTAACTAGCATAACTCATTTATTGACCATCGCTTGCCACACATATGCAATTAGTCTGGAGGAAGTGACAAATCATGAGCTCGAGCTAATTATTGGAAAGACGATCGATCAATCTCTGAGGAATTGGTCAATCAAGCTCGATGAGGCTCTTTGGGCCTTTCCAACTGCCTTCAAGACTCGTATCGATCGACACTTCACCTTGTCGACTATTTAATGGTTAGTCTTGTCATTTATCGATCAACCTTGAGCATAAACCATTATTGGCGATGAAGTGATTAAATATGGATGCTAGTCTTACGGCTTTAGGAAGAAAGTACGAAATACTAGAGTTGGAGGAGTATAGGTTCCATGCATTCGTAAGTGCACTATTATATAATGAGAAAGGTAATGATGCTAAGGTGCTGGTAAAGTTCATGCCAAGAGTTCTCACTCAATACGACGACCCTCTCTCAGTCATAAGCAATCGGGGTACTCACTTGATGAGTATTGTCAAATGAGTTTTCAAACTAACTAGAATAAGTCATTTATTGATCATCGCTTGCAACCCACATGCAATTTGTCTGGAGGAAGTGACGAATCATGAGCTCGAGCTAATTCTTGGAAAGACAGTCGATCAATCTCTAAGGAATTGGTCAATCAAGCTCAATGAGTCTCTTTGGGCCTTTCCAATGGCCATCAAGACTCGTATCGATCGACACTTCACCTTGTCGTCTATTTAATGGTTAGTCTTGTAATTTATCAGTCAACCTTGAGCATAAACCATTATTGGCGATGAAGTGATTAAATATGGATGCTAGTCTTACAGCTTTAGGAAGAAAGTACGAAATACTAGAGTTGGAGGAGTATAGGGTCCATGCATTCGTAAGTGCACTATTATATAATGAGAAAGGTAATGTTGCTAAGGTGCTGGTAAAGTTCATGCCAAGAGTTCTCACTCAATACGACAACCCTCTCTCAGTCATAAGCAATCGGGGTACTCACTTTATGAGTATTGTCAAATGAGTTTTCAAACTAACTAGAATAAGTCATTTATTGATCATCGCTTGCAACCCACATGCAATTTGTCTGGAGGAAGTGACGAATCATGAGCTCGAGCTAATTCTTGGAAAGACGATCGATCAATCTCTAAGGAATTGGTCAATCAAGCTCGATGAGGCTCTTTAGGCCTTTCCAACTGCCTTCAAGACGCATATCGATCGGCACTTCACATTGTCGACTATTTAATCGTAAGTCTTGTCATTTATCAGTAAACCTTGAGCATAAACCATTATGGGCGATGAAGCTACTAAATATAAATGCTAGTGTTACAGCTTTAGAAAGAAAGTACCAAATACTAGAGTTGGAGGAGTATAGGTTTCATGCATTCGAAAGTGCACTATAATATAAAGGGAAAGGTAATGATGATAAGGTGCTGGTAAAGTTCATGCTATGAGTTCTCACTCAATTCGACGACCCTGTCTCGGTCATAAGCAATCGGGGTACTCACTTTCAGAGTATTTTCAAACGTGTTTTCAAACTTACTAGAATAAATCATTTATGGATCATCGCTTGCCACCCATATGCAATTAGTCTGGGGGAAGAGACGAATCATGAGCTCGAGCTAATTCTTGGAAAGACGATAGATCAATCTCTGAGGAATTGGTCAATCAAGCTCGATGAGGCTCTTTGGGCCATTCCAACTTCCTTCAAGACTCGTATCGATCGACACTTCATCTTGTCGATTATTTAATGGTTAGTCTTGTCATTTATCAGTCAACCTTGAGCATAAACCATTATGGGCAATGAAGCGATTAAATATGGATGCTAGTCTTACAGCTTTAGATAGAAAGTACAAAATACTAGAGTTGGAGGAGTACAGGTTCCGTGCATTCGAAAGTGCACTATTATATAAAGAGAAAGGTAATGATGGTAAGGTGCTGGTAAATTTCATGCTATGAGTTCTCACTCAATTCGACAACCCTCTCTCGGTCATAAGCAATCGGGGTACTCACTTTCAGAGTATTTTCAAATGTGTTTTCAAACTAACTAGAATAACTCATTTATTGATCATCGCTTGCCATACATATGCAATTAGTCTGGAGGAAGTGACAAATCATGAGCTCGAGCTAATTCTTGGAAAGACGATCGATCAATCTCTGCGGAATTGGTCAATCAAGCTCGATGAGGCTCTTTGGGCCTTTCCAACTGCCTTCAAGATTCGTATCGATCGACACTTCACCTTGTTGACTATTTAATGGTTAGTCTTGTCATTTATCAGTCAACATTGAGCATAAACCATTATGGGCCATGAAGCTACTAAATATAAATGCTAGTGTTACAGCTTTAGAAAGAAAGTACCAAATACTAGAGTTGGAGGAGTATAGGTTCCATGCATTCAAAAGTGCACTATTATAGAAAGAGAAAGGTAATGCTGCTAAGGTGTTGGTAAAGTTCATGCCATGAGTTCTCACTCAATTCGACGACCCTCTCTCGGTCATAAGTAATCGGGGTACTCACTTTCAGAGTATTTTCAAAACGTATTTTCAAACTTACTAGAATAACTCATTTATGGATCATCGCTTGCCACCCATATGCAATTAGTCTGGGGGATGAGACGAATCATGAGCTCGAGCTAATTCTTGGAAAGACGATAGATCAATCTCTGAGGAATTGGTCAATCAAGCTCGATGAGGCTCTTTGGGCCTTTCCAACTTCCTTCAAGACTCGTATCGATCGGCACTTCACCTTGTCGATTATTTAATGGTTAGTCTTGTCATTTATCAGTCAACCTTGAGCATAAACCATTATGGGCGATGAAGCTACTAAATATAAATGCTAGTGTTACAGCTTTAGAAAGAAAGTACCAAATACTAGAGTTGGAGGAGTATAGGTTCCATGCATTCAAAAGTGCACTATTATATAAAGAGAAAGGTAATGCTGCTAAGGTGCTGGTAAAGTTCATTCCATGAGTTCTCACTCAATTCGACGACCCTCTCTCGGTCATAAGTAATCGGGGTACTCACTTTCATAGTATTTTCAAACGTGTTTTCAAACTTACTAGAATAACTCATTTATGGATCATCGCTTGCCACCCATATGCAATTAGTCTGGAGGAAGTGACGAATCATGAGCTCGAGCTAATTATTGGAAAGACGATCGATCAATCTCTCGAGGAATTGGTCAATCAAGCTCGATGAGGCTCTTTGGGCCTTTCCAACTGCCTTCAAGACTCGTATCGATCGACATTTCACCTTGTCGACTATTTAATGGTTAGTCTTGTCATTTATCAGTCAACCTTGAGCATAAACCATTATTGGCGATGAAGTGATTAAATATGGATGCTAGTCTTACAGCTTTAGGAAGAAAGTACGAAAGACTAGAGTTGGAGGAGTATAGGTTCCATGCATTCGTAAGTGCACTATTATATAATGAGAAAGGTAATGATGCTAAGGTGCTGGTAAATTTCATGCTATGAGTTCTCACTCAATACGACGACCCTCTCTCAGTCATAAGCAATCGGGGTACTCACTTTCAGAGTATTTTCAAATGAGTTTTCAAACTTACTTGAATAACTCATTTATGGATCATCGCTTCCCACCCATATGCAATTAGTCTGGGGGAAGAGACGAATCATAGGCTCGAGCTAATTCTTGGAAAGACGATAGATCAATCTCTGAGGAATTGGTCAATCAAGCTCGATGAGGTTATTTGGGCCTTTCCAACTTCCTACAAGACTCGTATCGATCGGCACTTCACATTGTCGACTATTTAATCGTAAGTCTTGTCATTTATCAGTCAACCTTGCGCATAAACCATTATGGGCGATGAAGCTACTAAATATAAATGCTAGTGTTACAGCTTTAGAAAGAAAGTACCAAATACTAGGGTTGGAGGAGTATAGGTTCCATGCATTCTTAAGTGCACTATTATATAAAGAGAAAGATAATGATGCTAAGGTGCTGGTAAAGTTCATGCTATGAGTTCTCACTCAATTCGACGACCCTCTCTCGGTCATAAGCAATCGGGGTACTCACTTTCAGAGTATTTTCAAACGTGTTTTCAAACTTACTAGAATAACTCATTTATGGATCATCGCTTGCCACCCATATGCAATTAGTCTGGAGGAAGTGACAAATCATGAGCTCGAGCTAATTCTTGGAAAGACGATCGATCAATCTCTCGAGGAATTGGTCAATCAAGCTCGATGAGGCTCTTTCGGCCTTTCCAATCGCCTTCAAGACTCGTATCGATCGACACTTCACCTTGTCGACTATTTAATGGTTAGTCTTGTCATTTATCAGTCAACCTTGAGCATAAACCATTATGGGCGATGAAGTGATTAAATATGGATGCTAGTCTTACATCTTTAGAAAGAAAGTACCAAATACTAGAGTTGGAGGAGTACAGGTTCCATGCATTGGAAATTGCAATATTATATAAAGAGAAAGGTAATGATGCTAAGGTACCGGTTAAGTTCATGCCATGAGTTCTCACTCAATTGGACGACCCTCTCTCGGTCATAAGCAATCGGGGTGATCACTTTCAGAGTATTTTCAAACGAGGTTTCAAACTAACTAGAATAACTCATTTCTTGATCATCGCTTGCCACGCACATGCAATTAGTATGGAGGAAGTGACGAATCATGAGCTCGGGCTAATTATTGGAAAGACGATCGATCAATCTCTCGAGGAATTGGTCAATAAACCTCGATGAGGCTCTTTGGGCCTTTCCAACTCGCCTTCAAGACTCGTAGCAATCGGCACTTCACCTTGTCAACTATTTAATGGTAAGTCTTGTCATTTATACGTCAAACTTGAGTATAAACCATTATGGGCGATGAAGCGACAAAATATGGATGGTAGTCTTACATCTTTAGAAAGAATGTACCAACTACTAGAGTTGGAGGAGTACAGGTTCCAGGCATTCGAAAGTGCAATAGTATATAAAGAGAAAGGTAATGATGCTAAGGTTTTGGTAAACTTCATGCCAAGAGTTCTCACTCAATTCGACGACCTTCTCTCAGTCATAAGCAATCGGGGTACTCACTTTATGAGTATTGTCAAATGAGTTTTCAAACTAACTAGAATAAGTCATTTATTGATCATCGCTTGCCACCCATATGCAATTAGTCTCGAGGAAGTGACGGATCATGAGCTCGAGCTAATTCTTGGAAAGACGATAGATCAATCTCTGAGGAATTGGTCAATCAAGCTCGATGAGGCTCTTTGGGCCTTTCCAACTTCCTTCAAGACTCGTATCGATCGGCACTTCACATTGTCGACTATTTAATCGTAAGTCTTGTCATTTATCAGTCAACCTTGCGCATAAACCATTATGGGCGATGAAGCTACTAAATATAAATGCTAGTGTTACAGCTTTAGAAAGAAAGTACCAAATACTAGGGTTGGAGGAGTATAGGTTCCATGCATTCTTAAGTGCACTATTAGATAAAGAGAAAGGTAATGATGCTAAGGTGTTGGTAAAGTTCATGCCATGAGTTCTCACGCAATTCGACGACTCTCTCTCGGTCATAAGCAATCGGGGTACACACATTCAGAGTATCTTCAAACGAGGTTTCAAACTAACTAGAATAACTCATTTATTGATCATCGCTTGCCACCCACATGCAATTAGTCTGGAGGAATTGACGAATCATGAGCTCGGGCTAATTCTTGGAAAGATGATCGATCAATCTCTAAGGAATTGGTCAATCAAGCTCGATGAGCCTCTTTGGGCCTTTCCAACTGCCTTCAAGACGCATATCGATCGACACTTCACATTGTCGACTATTTAATGGTAAGTCTTGTCATTTATCAGTCAACCCTGAGCATAAACCATTATGGGCCATGAAGCTACTAAATATAAATGCTAGTGTTACAGCTTTAGAAAGAAAGTACCAAATACTAGCGTTGGAGGAGTACAGGTTCCATGCATTCGAAAGTGCACTATTATATAAAGAGAAAGGCAATGATGCTAAGGTGCTGGTAAAGAGCATGCCATGAGTTTTCACTCAATTCGATGACCCTCTCTCGGTCATAAGCAATCAGGGTACTCACTTTCAGAGTATTTTCAAACGTGTTTTCAAACTAACTAGAATAACTCATTTATTGATCATCGCTTGCCACCCAAATGTAATTAGTCTGGAGGAAGTGACGAATCGTGAGCTCGAGCTATTTCTTGGAAAGACAATTGATCAATCTCTAAGGAATTGGTCGATCAAGCTCGATGAGTCTCTTTGGGCCTTTCCAACTCGCCTTCAAGACTCGTATCGATCGGCACTTCACATTGTCGATTATTTAATGGTTAGTCTTGTCATTTATCATTCAACCTTGAGCATTAACTATTTTGGGCGATGAAGCGATTAAATATGGATGCTAGTCTTACAGCTTTAGAAAGAAAGTACCAAATACTAGAGTTGGAGGAGTACAGGTTCCATGCATTCGAAAGCGCACTATTATATAAAGAGAAAGGTAATGATGCTAAGGTGTTGGTAAAGTTCATGCCATGAGTTCTCACTCAATTCGACGACCCTCTCTCGGTCATAAGCAATCGGGGTACTCACTTTCGGAGTATTTTCAAACGAGTTTTCAAACTAACTAGAATAACTCATTTATTGATCATCGCTTGCCACCCATATGCAATTAGTCCGGAGGAAGTGACAAATTATGAGCTCGAGCTAATTCTTGGAAAGACGATCGATCAATCTTCGAGGAATTGGTCAATCAAGCTCGATGATGCTCTTTGGGCCTTTCCAACCGCCTTCAAGACTCGTATCGATCGACACTTCACCTTGTCAACTATTTAATGGTTAGTCTTGTCATTTATACGTCAAACTTGAGCATAAACCATTATGGGCGATGAAGCGATTAAATATGGATGCTAGTCTTACATCTTTAGAAAGAAAGTACCAAATACTAGAGTTGGAGGAGTATAGGTTCCATGCATTCGAAAGTGCACTATTATATAAAGAGAAAGGTAATGATGCTAAGGTGCTGGTAAAGTTCATGCTATGAGTTCTCACTCAATTCGACGACCCTCTCTCGGTCATAAGCAATCGGGGTACTCACTTTCAGAGTATTGTCAAATGAGTTTTCAAACTAACTAGAATAAGTCATTTATTGATCATCGCTTGCCACCCACATGCAATTAGTCTGGAGGAAGTGACGAATCATGAGCTCGAGCTAATTCTTGGAAAGACGATCGATCAATCTCTAAGGAATTGGTCAATCAAGCTCGATGAGGCTCTTTAGGCCTTTCCAATTGCCTTCAAGACGCATATCGATTGGCACTTCACATTGTCGACTATTTAATGGTAAGTCTTGTTATTTATCAGTCAACCTTGGGCATAAACAATTATGGGCGATGAAGCTACTAAATATAAATGCTAGTGTTACAGCTTTAGAAAGAATGTACCAAATACTAGCGTTGGAGGAGTACAGAGTTCCATGCATTCGAAAGTGCACTATTATATAAAGAGAAAGGTAATGATGCTAAGGTGCCGGTAAAGTTCATGCCATGAGTTCTCACTCAATTCGACGACCCTCTCTCGGTCATAAGCAATCGGGGTACTCACTTTCGGAGTATTTTCAAATGAGTTTTCAAACTAACTAGAATAATTCATTTATTGATCATCGCTTGCCACCCACATGCAATTAGTTTGGAGGAAGTTACGAATCATAGCTAATGCTTGGAAAGACGATCGATCAATCTCTAAGGAATTGGTCAATCAAGCTCGATGAGGGTTTTTGGGCCTTTCCAACCGCCTTCAAGACTCATAGCGATCGGCACTTCACATTGTCGACTATTTAATGGTATGTCTTGTCATTTATCAGTCAACCTTGAGCATAAACCATTATGGGCGATGAAGCTACTAAATATAGATGCTAGTGTTACAGCTTTAGAAAGAAAGTACCAAATACTAGGGTTGGAGGAGTACGGGTTCCATGCATTCGAAAGAGCACTAATATATAAAGAGAAAGGTAATGATGCTAAGGCTGTCGGTAAAGTTCATGCCTTGACTTCTCACTCAATTCGATGACCCTCTCTCGGTCATATGCAATCGGGGTACTCACTTTCAAAGTATTTTCAAATGAGTTTTCAAAATAACTAGAATAACTCATTTATTGATCATCGCTTGCCACCCACATGCAATTTGTCTGGAGGAAGTGACGAATCCCGAGCTCGGGCTAATTCTTGGAAAGACGATCGATCAATCTCGAGGAATTGGTCCATCAAGCTCGATGAGGCTCTTTGGGCCTTTCCAACTCGCCTTCAAGACTCGTAGCAATCGGCACTTCACCTTGTCAACTATTTAATGGTAAGTCTTGTCATTTATACGTCAAACTTGAGTATAAACCATTATGGGCGATGAAGAGACTAAATATGGATGCTAGTCTTCCATCTTTAGAAAGAAAGGACCAACTACTAGAGTTGGAGGAGTACAGGTTCCATGCATTCAAAAGTGCAATATTATATAAAGAGAAAGGTAATGATGCTAAGGTGCTAGTTAAGTTCATGCCATGAGTTCTGACTCAATTCGATGACCCTCTCTCGGTCATAAGCAATCGGGGTACTCACTTTAAGAGTATTGTCAAATGAGTTTTCAAACTAACTAGAATAAGTCATTTATTGATCATCGCTTGCCACCCACATGCAATTAGTCTGGAGGAAGTGACGAATCATGAGCTCGAGCTAATTCTTGGAAAGACGATCGATCAATCTCTAAGGAATTGGTCAATCAAGCTCGATGAGGCTCTTTAGGCCTTTCCAACTGCCTTCAAGACGCATATCGATCGGCACTTCACATTGTCGACTAATTAATCGTAAGTCTGGTCATTTATCAGTCAACCTTGAGCATAAACCATTATGGGCGATGAAGCTACTAAATATAAATGCTAGTGTTACAGCTTTACAAAGAAAGTACCAAATACTAGCGTTGGAGGAGTACGAGTTCCATGCATTTGAAAGTGCACTATTATATAAAGAGAAAGGCAATGATGCTAAAGTGCTGGTAAAGTTTATGCCATGACATCTCACTCAATTCGACGACAATCTCTCGGTCATAAGCAATCGGGGTACTCACATTCAGAGTATTTTCAAACGAGGTTTCAAACTAACTAGAATAACTCATTTATTGATCATCGCTTGCCACCCACATGCAATTAGTCCGGAGGAAATGACGAATCATGAGCTCGGGCTAATTATTGGAAAGACGATCGATCAATCTCTGGGGAATTGGTCAATCAAGCTCGATGAGGCTCTTTGGGCCTTTCCAACTGCCTTCAAGACTCGTAGTGATCGGCACTTCACCTTGTCAACTATTTAATGGTAAGTCTTGTCATTTATACGTCAAACTTGAGTATAAACCATTATGGGCGATGAAGCGACTAAATATGGATGCTAGTCTTACATCTTTAGAAAGAAAGTACCCACTACTAGAGTTGGGGGTGTATAGGTTCCATGCATTCGAAAGTGCAATATTATATAAAGAGAAAGGTAATGATGCTAAGGTGCTGGTTAAGTTCATGCCATGAGTTCTCACTCAATTCGATGACCCTCTCTCGGTCATAAGCAATCGAGGTACTCACTTTCAGAGTATTGTCAAATGAGTTTTCAAACTAACTAGAATAACTCATTTATTGATCATCGCTTGCCACTGACATGCAATTAGTTTGGAGGAATTTACGAATCATGAGCTCGAGCTAATTCTTGGAAAGACAATCGATCAATCTCTAAGGAATTGGTCAATCAAGCTCGATGAGGCTCTTTGGGCCTTTCCAACTGCCTTCAAGACTCGTAGCGATCGGCACTTCACATTGTCGACTATTTAATGGTAAGTCTTGTCATTTATCAGTCAACCTTGAGCATAAACCATTATGGGTGATGAAGCTACTAAATATAGATGCTAGTGTTACAGCTTTAGAAAGAAAGTACCAAATACTAGAGTTGGAGGAGTACAGGTTCCATGCATTCGAAAGAGCACCATTATATAAAGAGAAAGGTAATGATGCTAAGGTGCCGGTAAAGTTCATGCCATGAGTTCTCACTCAATTCGATGACCCTCTCTCGCTCATATGCAATCGGGGTACTCACTTTCAAAGTATTTTCAAATGAGTTTTCAAAATAACTAGAATAACTCATTTATTGATCATCGCTTGCCACCCACATGCAATTAGTCCGGAGGAAGTGACGAATCATGAGCTCGGGCTAATTCTTGGAAAGACGATCGATCAATCTCTGAGGAATTGGTCCATCAAGCTCGATGAGGCTCTTTGGGCCTTTCCAACTGCCTTCAAGACTCGTAGCAATCGGCACTTCACCTTCTCAACTATTTAATGGTAAGTCTAGTCATTTATACGTCAAACTTGCGTATAAACCATTATGGGCGATGAAGCGACTAAATATGGATGCTAGTGTTACAGCTTTACAAAGAAAGTACAAAATACTAGCGTTGGAGGAGTACAGGTTCCATGCATTCGAAATCGCACTATTATATAAAGAGAAAGGCAATGATGCTAAGGTGCCGGTAAAGTTCATGCCATGAGTTCTCACTCAATTCGACGACTCTCTCTCGGTCATAAGCAATCGGGGTACTCACTTTCAGAGTATTTTCAAACGAGTTTTCAAACTAACTAGAATAACTCATTTATTGATCATCGCTTGCCACCCACATGCAATTAGTCTGGAGGAAGTGACGAATCATGAGCTCGGGCTAATTCTTGGAAAGACGATCGATCAATCTCTGAGGAATTGGTCCATCAAGCTCGATGAGGCTCTTTGGGCCTTTCCAACTGCCTTCAAGACTCGTAGCAATCGGCACTTCACCTTCTCAACTATTTAATGGTAAGTCTTGTCATTTATACGTCAAACTTGAGTATAAACCATTATGGGCGATGGAGCGACTAAATATGGATGCTAGTCTTCCATCTTTAGAAAGAAAGTACCCACTACTAGAGTTGGGGGTGTATAGGTTCCATGCATTCGAAAGTGCAATATTATATAAAGAGAAAGGTAATGATGCTAAGGTGCTGGTTAAGTTCATGCCATGAGTTCTCACTCAATTCGATGACCCTCTCTCGGTCATAAGCAATCGGGGTACTCACTTTCGAGTATTGTCAAATGAGTTTTCAAACTAACTAGAATAAGTCATTTATTGATCATCGCTTGCCACCCACATGCAATTAGTCTGGAGGAAGTGACGAATCATGAGCTCGAGCTAATTCTTGGAAAGACGATCGATCAATCTCTAAGGAATTGGTCAATCAAGCTCGATGAGGCTCTTTGGGCCTTTCCAACCGCCTTCAAGACTCGTAGCGATCGGCACTTCACATTGTTGACTATTTAATGGTAAGTCTTGTCATTTATACGTCAACCTTGAGTATAAACCATTATGGGCGATGAAGCGACTAAATATGGATGCTAGTCTTACATCTTTAGAAAGAAAGTACCAACTACTAGAGTTGGAGGAGTACAGGTTCCATGCATTCGAAAGTGCAATATTATATAAAGAGAAAGGTAATGATGCTAAGGTGCTGGTTAAGTTCATGCCATGAGTTCTCACTCAATTCGATGACCCTCTCTCGGTCATAAGCAATCGGGGTACTCACTTTCGGAGTATTGTCAAATGAGTTTTCAAACTAACTAGAATAAGTCATTTATTGATCATCGCTTGCCACCCACATGCAATTAGTCTGGAGGAAGTGACGAATCATGAGCTCGAGCTAATTCTTGGAAAGACGATCGATCAATCTCTAAGGAATTGGTCAATCAAGCTCGATGAGGCTCTTTGGGCCTTTCCAACTGCCTTCAAGACTCATATCGATCGGCACTTCACATTGTCGACTAATTAATGGTAAGTCTTGTCATTTATCTATCAACCTGGAGCATAAACCATTATGGGCGATGAAGCTACTAAATATAAATGCTAGTGTTACAGCTTTACAAAGAAAGTACCAAATACTAGCGTTGGAGGAGTACAGGTTCCATGCATTCGAAAGCGCACTATTATATAAAGAGAAAGGCAATGATGCTAAGGTGCTGGTAAAGTTCATGCCATGAGTTCTCACTCAATTCGACGACTCTCTCTCGGTCATATGCAATCGGGGTACTCAATTTCAAAGTATTTTCAAACGAGGTTTCAAACTAACTAGAATAACTCATTTATTGATCATCGCTTGCCACCCACATGCAATTAGTCCGGAGGAAGTGACGAATCCTGAGCTCGGGCTAATTCTTGGAAAGACGATCGATCAATCTCTGAGGAATTGGTCCATCAAGCTCGATGAGGCTCTTTGGGCCTTTCCAACTGCCTTCAAGACTCGTAGCAATCGGCACTTCACCTTCTCAACTATTTAATGGTAAGTCTTGTCATTTATACGTCAAACTTGAGTATAAACCATTATGGGCGATGGAGCGACTAAATATGGATGCTAGTCTTCCATCTTTAGAAAGAATGTACCAACTACTAGAGTTGGAGGAGTACAGGTTCCATGCATTCGAAAGTGCAATATTATATAAAGAGAAAGGTAATGATGCTAAGGTGCTGGTTAAGTTCATGCCATGAGTTCTCACTCAATTCGATGACCCTCTCTCGGTCATAAGCAATCGGGGTACTCACTTTCAGAGTATTGTCAAATGAGTTTTCAAACTAACTAGAATAAGTCATTTATTGATCATCGCTTGCCACCCACATGCAATTAGTCTGGAGGAAGTGACGAATCATGAGCTCGAGCTAATTCTTCGAAAGACGATCGATCAATCTCTAAGGAATTGGTCAATCAAGCTCGATGAGGCTCTTTAGGCCTTTCCAACTGCCTTCAAGACTCATATCGATCGGCACTTCACATTGTCGACTATTTAATGGTAAGTCTTGTTATTTATCAGTCAACCTTGAGCATAAACCATTATGGGCGATGAAGCACTAAATATAAATGCTAGTGTTACACCTTTAGAAAGAAAGTACGAAATACTAGCGTTGGAGGAGTACAGGTTCCATGCATTCGAAAGCGCACTATTATATAAAGAGAAAGGCAATGATGCTAAGGTGCTGGTAAAGATCATGCCATGAGTTCTCACTCAATTCGACGACTCTCTCTCGGTCATAAGCAATCGGGGTACTCACTTTCAAAGTATTTTCAAACGAGTTTTCAAACTAACTAGAATAACTCATTTATTGATCATCGCTTGCCACCCACATGCAATTAGTCCGGAGGAAGTGACGAATCCCGAGCTCGGGCTAATTCTTGGAAAGACGATCGATCAATCTCCGAGGAATTGGTCCATCAAGCTCGATGAGGCTCTTTGGGCCTTTCCAACCGCCTTCAAGACTCGTAGCAATCGGCACTTCACCTTCTCAACTATTTAATGGTAAGTCTTGTCATTTATACGTCAAACTTGAGTATAAACCATTATGGGCGATGGAGCGACTAAATATGGATGCTAGTCTTACATCTTTAGAAATAATGTACCAACTACTAGAGTTGGAGGAGTATAGGTTCCATGCATTCGAAAGTGTAATATTATATAAAGAGGAAGGTAATGATGCTAAGGTGCTGGTTAAGTTCATGCCATGAGTTCTCACTCAATTCGATGACCCCCTCTCGGTCATAAGCAATCGGGGTACTCACTTTCAGAGTATTGTCAAATGAGTTTTCAAACTAACTAGAATAAGTCATTTATTGATCATCGCTTGCCACCCACATGCAATTAGTCTTGGAGGAAGTGACGAATCATGAGCTCGAGCTAATTCTTGGAAAGACGATCGATCAATCTCTAAGGAATTGGTCAATCAAGCTCGATGAGGCTCTTTAGGCCTTTCCAACTGCCTTCAACACTCATATCGATCGGCACTTCACATTGTCGACTAATTAATCGTAAGTCTGGTCATTTATACGTCAACCTTGAGCATAAACCATTATGGGCGATGAAGCTACTAAATATAAATGCTAGTGTTACGGCTTTACAAAGAAAGTACCAAATACTAGCGTTGGAGGAGTACAGGTTCCATGCATTCGAAAGCGCACTATTATATAAAGAGAAAGGCAATGATGCTAAAGTCTTGGTAAAGTTCATGCCATGACATCTCACTGAATTCGACGACTCTCTCTCGGTCATATGCAATCGGGGTACTCACTTTCAAAGTATTTTCAAATGAGTTTTCAAAATAACTAGAATAACTCATTTATTGATCATCGCTTGCCACCCACATGCAATTAGTCTGGAGGAAGTGACGAATCCCGAGCTCGGGCTAATTCTTGGAAAGACGATCGATCAATCTCTCGAGGAATTGGTCCATCAAGCTCGATGAGGCTCTTTGGGCCTTTCCAACTTGCCTTCAAGACTCGTAGCAATCGGCACTTCACCTTCTCAACTATTTAATGGTAAGTCTAGTCATTTATATGTCAAACTTGCGTATAAACCATTATGGGCGATGGAGCGACTAAATATGGATGCTAGTCTTACATCTTTAGAAAGAATGTACCAACTACTAGAGTTGGAGGAGTACAGGTTCCATGCATTCGAAAGTGCAATATTATATAAAGAGAAAGGTAATGATGCTAAGGTGCTGGTTAAGTTCATGCCATGAGTTCTCACTCAATTCGATGACCCTCTCTCGGTCATAAGCAATCGGGGTACTCACTTTCGGAGTATTGTCAAATGAGTTTTCAAACTAACTAGAATAAGTCATTTATTGATCATCGCTTGCCACCCACATGCAATTAGTCTGGAGGAAGTGACGAATCATGAGCTCGAGCTAATTCTTGGAAAGACGATCGATCAATCTCTAAGGAATTGGTCAATCAAGCTCGATGAGGCTCTTTAGGCCTTTCCAACTGCCTTCAAGACTCATATCGATCGACACTTCACATTGTCGACTATTTAATGGTAAGTCTTGTTATTTATCAGTCAACTTTGAGAATAAACCATCATGGGCGATGAAGCTACTAAATATAAATGCTAGTGTTACAGCTTTACGAAGAAAGTACCAAATACTAGCGTTGGAGGAGTACGGGTTCCATGCATTCGAAAGCGCACTATTATATAAAGAGAAAGGCAATGATGCTAAGGTGCTTGGTAAAGTTCATGCCATGACATCTCACTCAATTCGACGACTCTCTCTCGGTCATATGCAATCGGGGTACTCACTTTCAAAGTATTTTCAAATGAGTTTTCAAAATAACTAGAATAACTCATTTATTGATCATCGCTTGCCACCCACATGCAATTAGTCCGGAGGAAGTGACGAATCCGAGCTCGGGCTAATTCTTGGAAAGACGATCGATCAATCTCTCGAGGAATTGGTCCATCAAGCTCGATGAGGCTCTTTGGGCCTTTCCAACTCGCCTTCAAGACTCGTAGCAATCGGCACTTCACCTTCTCAACTATTTAATGGTAAGTCTTGTCATTTATACGTCAAACTTGAGTATAAACCATTATGGGCGATGGAGCGACTAAATATGGATGCTAGTCTTACATCTTTAGAAAGAATGTACCAACTACTAGAGTTGGAGGAGTACAGGTTCCATGCATTCGAAAGTGCAATATTATATAAAGAGAAAGGTAATGATGCTAAGGTGCTGGTTAAGTTCATGCCATGAGTTCTCACTCAATTCGATGACCCTCTCTCGGTCATAAGCAATCGGGGTACTCACTTTCGAGTATTGTCAAATGAGTTTTCAAACTAACTAGAATAAGTCATTTATTGATCATCGCTTGCCACCCACATGCAATTAGTCTGGAGGAAGTGACGAATCATGAGCTCGAGCTAATTCTTGGAAAGACGATCGATCAATCTCTAAGGAATTGGTCAATCAAGCTCGATGAGGCTCTTTAGGCCTTTCCAACTGCCTTCAAGACTCATACGATCGGCACTTCACATTGTCGACTATTTAATGGTAAGTCTTGTCATTTATCTGTCAACCTGGAGCATAAACCATTATGGGCGATGAAGCTACTAAATATAAATGCTAGTGTTACAGCTTTAGAAAGAAAGTACCAAATACTAGCGTTGGAGGAGTACAGGTTCCATGCATTCGAAAGCGCACTATTATATAAAGAGAAAGGCAATGATGCTAAAGTGCCTTGGTAAAGTTCATGCCATGAGTTCTCACTCAATTCGACGACTCTCTCTCGGTCATAAGCAATCGGGGTACTCACTTTCAAAGTATTTTCAAACGAGTTTTCAAACTAACTAGAATAACTCATTTATTGATCATCGCTTGCCACCCACATGCAATTAGTCCGGAGGAAGTGACGAATCCCGAGCTCGGGCTAATTCTTGGAAAGACGATCGATCAATCTCGAGGAATTGGTCCATCAAGCTCGATGAGGCTCTTTGGGCCTTTCCAACCGCCTTCAAGACTCGTAGCAATCGGCACTTCACCTTCTCAACTATTTAATGGTAAGTCTTGTCATTTATACGTCAAACTTGAGTATAAACCATTATGGGCGATGGAGCGACTAAATATGGATGCTAGTCTTACATCTTTAGAAATAATGTACCAACTACTAGAGTTGGAGGAGTATAGGTTCCATGCATTCGAAAGTGTAATATTATATAAAGAGGAAGGTAATGATGCTAAGGTGCTTGGTTAAGTTCATGCCATGAGTTCTCACTCAATTCGATGACCCTCTCTCGGTCATAAGCAATCGGGTTACTCAGTTTCAGAGTATTGTCAAATGAGTTTTCAAACTAACTAGAATAAGTCATTTATTGATCATCGCTTGCCACCCACATGCAATTAGTCTGGAGGAAGTGACGAATCATGAGCTCGAGCTAATTCTTGGAAAGACGATCGATCAATCTCTAAGGAATTGGTCAATCAAGCTCGATGAGGCTCTTTAGGCCTTTCCAATTGCCTTCAAGACTCATAGCGATCGGCACTTCACATTGTCGACTAATTAATCGTAAGTCCGGTCATTTATCAGTCAACCTTGAGCATAAACCATCATGGGCGATGAAGCTACTAAATATAAATGCTAGTGTTACAGCTTTACAAAGAAAGTACCAAATACTAGCGTTGGAGGAGTACAGGTTCCATGCATTCGAAAGCGCACTATTATATAAAGAGAAAGGCAATGATGCTAAAGTGCTTGGTAAAGTTCATGCCATGACATCTCACTCGAATTCGACGACTCTCTCTCGGTCATATGCAATCGGGGTACTCACTTTCAAAGTATTTTCAAATGAGTTTTCAAAATAACTAGAATAACTCATTTATTGATCATCGCTTGCCACCCACATGCAATTAGTCCGGAGGAAGTGACGAATCCCGAGCTCGGGCTAATTCTTGGAAAGACGATCGATCAATCTCTCGAGGAATTGGTCCATCAAGCTCGATGAGGCTCTTTGGGCCTTTCCAACTCGCCTTCAAGACTCGTAGCAATCGGCACTTCACCTTCTCAACTATTTAATGGTAAGTCTAGTCATTTATACGTCAAACTTGCGTATAAACCATTATGGGCGATGGAGCGACTAAATATGGATGCTAGTCTTACATCTTTAGAAATAATGTACCAACTACTAGAGTTGGAGGAGTATAGGTTCCATGCATTCGAAAGTGTAATATTATATAAAGAGGAAGGTAATGATGCTAAGGTGCTGGTTAAGTTCATGCCATGAGTTCTCACTCAATTCGATGACCCTCTCTCGGTCATAAGCAATCGGGTTACTCAGTTTCAGAGTATTGTCAAATGAGTTTTCAAACTAACTAGAATAAGTCATTTATTGATCATCGCTTGCCACCCACATGCAATTAGTCCGGAGGAAGTGACGAATCATGAGCTCGAGCTAATTCTTGGAAAGACGATCGATCAATCTCTAAGGAATTGGTCAATCAAGCTCGATGAGGCTGTTTAGGCCTTTCCAACTGCCTTCAAGACTCATAGCGATCGGCACTTCACATTGTCGACTAATTAATCGTAAGTCTGGTCATTTATCGTCAACCTTGAGCATAAACCATCATGGGCGATGAAGCTACTAAATATAAATGCTAGTGTTACGGCTTTACAAAGAAAGTACCAAATACTAGCGTTGGAGGAGTACGGGTTCCATGCATTCGAAAGCGCACTATTATATAAAGAGAAAGGCAATGATGCTAAAGTGCTTGGTAAAGTTCATGCCATGACATCTCACTCAATTCGACGACTCTCTCTCGGTCATATGCAATCGGGGTACTCACTTTCAAAGTATTTTCAAATGAGTTTTCAAAATAACTAGAATAACTCATTTATTGATCATCGCTTGCCACCCACATGCAATTAGTCCGGAGGAAGTGACGAATCCCGAGCTCGGGCTAATTCTTGGAAAGACGATCGATCAATCTCTCGAGGAATTGGTCCATCAAGCTCGATGAGGCTCTTTGGGCCTTTCCAACCGCCTTCAAGACTCGTAGCAATCGGCACTTCACCTTCTCCACTATTTAATGGTAAGTCTAGGCATTTATACGTCAAACTTGAGTATAAACCATTATGGGCGATGGAGCGACTAAATATGGATGCTAGTCTTACATCTTTAGAAATAATGTACCAACTACTAGAGTTGGAGGAGTATAGGTTCCATGCATTCGAAAGTGTAATATTATATAAAGAGGAAGGTAATGATGCTAAGGTGCTGGTTAAGTTCATGCCATGAGTTCTCACTCAATTCGATGACCCTCTCTCGGTCATAAGCAATCGGGTTACTCAGTTTTCGGAGTATTGTCAAATGAGTTTTCAAACTAACTAGAATAAGTCATTTATTGATCATCGCTTGCCACCCACATGCAATTAGTCTGGAGGAAGTGACGAATCATGAGCTCGAGCTAATTCTTGGAAAGACGATCGATCAATCTCTAAGGAATTGGTCAATCAAGCTCGATGAGGCTCTTTAGGCCTTTCCAACTGCCTTCAAGACTCATAGCGATCGGCACTTCACATTGTCGACTAATTAATCGTAAGTCTGGTCATTTATCAGTCAACCTTGAGCATAAACCATCATGGGCGATGAAGCTACTAAATATAAATGCTAGTGTTACAGCTTTACAAAGAAAGTACCAAATACTAGCGTTGGAGGAGTACAGGTTCCATGCATTCGAAAGCGCACTATTATATAAAGAGAAAGGCAATGATGCTAAAGTGCCGGTAAAGTTCATGCCATGACATCTCACTGAATTCGACGACTCTCTCTCGGTCATATGCAATCGGGGTACTCACTTTCAAAGTATTTTCAAATGAGTTTTCAAAATAACTAGAATAACTCATTTATTGATCATCGCTTGCCACCCACATGCAATTAGTCTGGAGGAAGTGACGAATCCCGAGCTCGGGCTAATTCTTGGAAAGACGATCGATCAATCTCTCGAGGAATTGGTCCATCAAGCTCGATGAGGCTCTTTGGGCCTTTCCAACCGCCTTCAAGACTCGTAGCAATCGGCACTTCACCTTCTCAACTATTTAATGGTAAGTCTAGTCATTTATACGTCAAACTTGCGTATAAACCATTATGGGCGATGGAGCGACTAAATATGGATGCTAGTCTTACATCTTTAGAAATAATGTACCAACTACTAGAGTTGGAGGAGTATAGGTTCCATGCATTCGAAAGTGTAATATTATATAAAGAGGAAGGTAATGATGCTAAGGTGCTGGTTAAGTTCATGCCATGAGTTCTCACTCAATTCGATGACCCTCTCTCGGTCATAAGCAATCGGGTTACTCGCTTTCGAGTATTGTCAAATGAGTTTTCAAACTAACTAGAATAAGTCATTTATTGATCATCGCTTGCCACCCACATGCAATTAGTCCGGAGGAAGTGACGAATCATGAGCTCGAGCTAATTCTTGGAAAGACGATCGATCAATCTCTAAGGAATTGGTCAATCAAGCTCGATGAGGCTCTTTAGGCCTTTCCAACCGCCTTCAAGACTCATAGCGATCGGCACTTCACATTGTCGACTAATTAATCGTAAGTCCGGTCATTTATCAGTCAACCTTGAGCATAAACCATCATGGGCGATGAAGCTACTAAATATAAATGCTAGTGTTACAGCTTTACAAAGAAAGTACCAAATACTAGCGTTGGAGGAGTACAGGTTCCATGCATTCGAAAGCGCACTATTATATAAAGAGAAAGGCAATGATGCTAAAGTGCTGGTAAAGTTCATGCCATGACATCTCACCGAATTCGACGACTCTCTCTCGGTCATATGCAATCGGGGTACTCACTTTCAAAGTATTTTCAAATGAGTTTTCAAAATAACTAGAATAACTCATTTATTGATCATCGCTTGCCACCCACATGCAATTAGTCCGGAGGAAGTGACGAATCCCGAGCTCGGGCTAATTCTTGGAAAGACGATCGATCAATCTCTCGAGGAATTGGTCCATCAAGCTCGATGAGGCTCTTTGGGCCTTTCCAACTCGCCTTCAAGACTCGTAGCAATCGGCACTTCACCTTCTCAACTATTTAATGGTAAGTCTAGTCATTTATACGTCAAACTTGCGTATAAACCATTATGGGCGATGGAGCGACTAAATATGGATGCTAGTCTTACATCTTTAGAAATAATGTACCAACTACTAGAGTTGGAGGAGTATAGGTTCCATGCATTCGAAAGTGTAATATTATATAAAGAGGAAGGTAATGATGCTAAGGTGCTGGTTAAGTTCATGCCATGAGTTCTCACTCAATTCGATGACCCTCTCTCGGTCATACGCAATCAGGTTACTCAGTTTCAGAGTATTGTCAAATGAGTTTTCAAACTAGCTAGAATAAGTCATTTATTGATCATCGCTTGCCACCCACATGCAATTAGTCTGGAGGAAGTGACGAATCATGAGCTCGAGCTAATTCTTGGAAAGACGATCGATCAATCTCTAAGGAATTGGTCAATCAAGCTCGATGAGGCTGTTTAGGCCTTTCCAACTGCCTTCAAGACTCATAGCGATCGGCACTTCACATTGTCGACTAATTAATCGTAAGTCTGGTCATTTATCGTCAACCTTGAGCATAAACCATCATGGGCGATGAAGCTACTAAATATAAATGCTAGTGTTACGGCTTTACAAAGAAAGTACCAAATACTAGCGTTGGAGGAGTACAGGTTCCATGCATTCGAAAGCGCACTATTATATAAAGAGAAAGGCAATGATGCTAAAGTGCTTGGTAAAGTTCATGCCATGACATCTCACTCGAATTCGACGACTCTCTCTCGGTCATATGCAATCGGGGTACTCACTTTCAAAGTATTTTCAAATGAGTTTTCAAAATAACTAGAATAACTCATTTATTGATCATCGCTTGCCACCCACATGCAATTAGTCCGGAGGAAGTGACGAATCCGAGCTCGGGCTAATTCTTGGAAAGACAATCGATCAATCTCTGAGGAATTGGTCCATCAAGCTCGATGAGGCTCTTTGGGCCTTTCCAACTGCCTTCAAGACTCGTAGCAATCGGCACTTCACCTTCTCAACTATTTAATAGTAAGTCTAGTCATTTATACGTCAAACTTGCGTATAAACCATTATGGGCGATGGAGCGACTAAATATGGATGCTAGTCTTACATCTTTAGAAATAATGTACCAACTACTAGAGTTGGAGGAGTATAGGTTCCATGCATTCGAAAGTGTAATATTATATAAAGAGGAAGGTAATGATGCTAAGGTGCTGGTTAAGTTCATGCCATGAGTTCTCACTCAATTCGATGACCCTCTCTCGGTCATAAGCAATCGGGTTACTCAGTTTCAGAGTATTGTCAAATGAGTTTTCAAACTAACTAGAATAAGTCATTTATTGATCATCACTTGCCACCCACATGCAATTAGTATGGAGGAATTGACGAATCATGAGCTCGAGCTAATTCTTGGAAAGACGATCGATCAATCTCTAAGGAATTGGTCAATCAAGCTCGATGAGGCTCTTTAGGCCTTTCCAATTGCCTTCAAGACTCATAGCGATCGGCACTTCACATTGTCGACTAATTAATCGTAAGTCGGTCATTTATCGATCAACCTTGAGCATAAACCATCATGGGCGATGAAGCTACTAAATATAAATGCTAGTGTTACAGCTTTACAAAGAAAGTACCAAATACTAGCGTTGGAGGAGTACAGGTTCCATGCATTCGAAAGCGCACTATTATATAAAGAGAAAGGCAATGATGCTAAAGTGCTGGTAAAGTTCATGCCATGACATCTCACTGAATTCGACGACTCTCTCTCGGTCATATGCAATCGGGGTACTCACTTTCAAAGTATTTTCAAATGAGTTTTCAAAATAACTAGAATAACTCATTTATTGATCATCGCTTGCCACCCACATGCAATTAGTCTGGAGGAAGTGACGAATCCCGAGCTCGGGCTAATTCTTGGAAAGACGATCGATCAATCTCTCGAGGAATTGGTCCATCAAGCTCGATGAGGCTCTTTGGGCCTTTCCAACCGCCTTCAAGACTCGTAGCAATCGGCACTTCACCTTCTCAACTATTTAATGGTAAGTCTAGTCATTTATATGTCAAACTTGCGTATAAACCATTATGGGCGATGGAGCGACTAAATATGGATGCTAGTCTTACATCTTTAGAAAGAATGTACCAACTACTAGAGTTGGAGGAGTACAGGTTCCATGCATTCGAAAGTGCAATATTATATAAAGAGAAAGGTAATGATGCTAAGGTGCTGGTTAAGTTCATGCCATGAGTTCTCACTCAATTCGATGACCCTCTCTCGGTCATAAGCAATCGGGGTACTCACTTTCGAGTATTGTCAAATGAGTTTTCAAACTAACTAGAATAAGTCATTTATTGATCATCACTTGCCACCCACATGCAATTAGTATGGAGGAATTGACGAATCATGAGCTCGAGCTAATTCTTGGAAAGACGATCGATCAATCTCTAAGGAATTGGTCAATCAAGCTCGATGAGGCTGTTTAGGCCTTTCCAACTCGCCTTCAAGACTCATATCGATCGGCACTTCACATTGTCGACTAATTAATCGTAAGTCTTGGTCATTTATCGTCAACCTTGAGCATAAACCATTATGGGCGATGAAGCTACTAAATATAAATGCTAGTGTTACAGCTTTACAAAGAAAGTACCAAATACTAGCGTTGGAGGAGTACAGGTTCCATGCATTCGAAAGCGCACTATTATATAAAGAGAAAGGCAATGATGCTAAAGTGCTTGGTAAAGTTCATGCCATGACTTCTCACTCAATTCGACGACTCTCTCTCGGTCATAAGCAATCGGGGTACTCACTTTCGAAGTATTTTCAAACGAGTTTTCAAACTAACTAGAATAACTCATTTATTGATCATCGCTTGCCACCCACATGCAATTAGTCCGGAGGAAGTGACGAATCCCGAGCTCGGGCTAATTCTTGGAAAGACGATCGATCAATCTCGAGGAATTGGTCCATCAAGCTCGATGAGGCTCTTTGGGCCTTTCCAACTCGCCTTCAAGACTCGTAGCAATCGGCACTTCACCTTCTCAACTATTTAATGGTAAGTCTTGTCATTTATACGTCAAACTTGAGTATAAACCATTATGGGCGATGGAGCGACTAAATATGGATGCTAGTCTTACATCTTTAGAAAGAATGTACCAACTACTAGAGTTGGAGGAGTATAGGTTCCATGCATTCGAAAGTGCAATATTATATAAAGAGAAAGGTAATGATGCTAAGGTGCTTGGTTAAGTTCATGCCATGAGTTCTCACTCAATTCGATGACCCTCTCTCGGTCATAAGCAATCGGGGTACTCACTTTCGGAGTATTGTCAAATGAGTTTTCAAACTAACTAGAATAAGTCATTTATTGATCATCGCTTGCCACCCACATGCAATTAGTCCGGAGGAAGTGACGAATCATGAGCTCGAGCTAATTCTTGGAAAGACGATCGATCAATCTCTAAGGAATTGGTCAATCAAGCTCGATGAGGCTCTTTAGGCCTTTCCAACTTGCCTTCAAGACTCATAGCGATCGGCACTTCACATTGTCGACTAATTAATCGTAAGTCTGGTCATTTATCAGTCAACCTTGAGCATAAACCATCATGGGCGATGAAGCTACTAAATATAAATGCTAGTGTTACAGCTTTACAAAGAAAGTACCAAATACTAGCGTTGGAGGAGTACAGGTTCCATGCATTCGAAAGCGCACTATTATATAAAGAGAAAGGCAATGATGCTAAAGTGCTGGTAAAGTTCATGCCATGAGTTCTCACTCAATTCGACGACTCTCTCTCGGTCATAAGCAATCGGGGTACTCACATTCAGAGTATTTTCAAACGAGTTTTCAAAATAACTAAAATAACTCATTTATTGATCATCGCTTGCCACCCACATGCAATTAGTCCGGAGGAAGTGACGAATCCCGAGCTCGGGCTAATTCTTGGAAAGACGATCGATCAATCTCTCGAGGAATTGGTCCATCAAGCTCGATGAGGCTCTTTGGGCCTTTCCAACCGCCTTCAAGACTCGTAGCAATCGGCACTTCACCTTCTCAACTATTTAATGGTAAGTCTTGTCATTTATACGTCAAACTTGAGTATAAACCATTATGGGCGATGGAGCGACTAAATATGGATGCTAGTCTTACATCTTTAGAAAGAATGTACCAACTACTAGAGTTGGAGGAGTATAGGTTCCATGCATTCGAAAGTGCAATATTATATAAAGAGAAAGGTAATGATGCTAAGGTGCTGGTTAAGTTCATGCCATGAGTTCTCACTCAATTCGATGACCCTCTCTCGGTCATAAGCAATCGGGGTACTCACTTTTGGAGTATTGTCAAATGAGTTTTCAAACTAACTAGAATAAGTCATTTATTGATCATCGCTTGCCACCCACATGCAATTAGTCTGGAGGAAGTGACGAATCATGAGCTCGAGCTAATTCTTGGAAAGACGATCGATCAATCTCTAAGGAATTGGTCAATCAAGCTCGATGAGGCTCTTTAGGCCTTTCCAACTGCCTTCAACACTCATATCGATCGGCACTTCACATTCTCAACCATTTAATGGTAAGTCTTGTCATTTATACGTCAACCTTGAGCATAAACCATTATGGGCGATGAAGCTACTAAATATAAATGCTAGTGTTACAGCTTTAGAAAGAAAGTACCAAATACTAGCGTTGGAGGAGTACAGGTTCCATGCATTCGAAAGCGCACTATTATATAAAGAGAAAGGCAATGATGCTAAGGTGCTTGGTAAAGTTCATGCCATGAGTTCTCACTCAATTCGACGACTCTCTCTCGGTCATAAGCAATCGGGGTACTCACATTCAGAGTATTTTCAAACGAGGTTTCAAACTAACTAGAATAACTCATTTATTGATCATCGCTTGCCACCCACATGCAATTAGTCTGGAGGAAGTGACGAATCCTGAGCTCGGGCTAATTCTTGGAAAGACGATCGATCAATCTCTGAGGAATTGGTCCATCAAGCTCGATGAGGCTCTTTGGGCCTTTCCAACTGCCTTCAAGACTCGTAGCAATCGGCACTTCACCTTCTCAACTATTTAATGGTAAGTCTTGTCATTTATACGTCAAACTTGAGTATAAACCATTATGGGCGATGGAGCGACTAAATATGGATGCTAGTCTTACATCTTTAGAAATAATGTACCAACTACTAGAGTTGGAGGAGTATAGGTTCCATGCATTCGAAAGTGTAATATTATATAAAGAGTAAGGTAATGATGCTAAGGTGCTGGTTAAGTTCATGCCATGAGTTCTCACTCAATTCGATGACCCTCTCTCGGTCATAAGCAATCGGGGTACTCACTTTCGAGTATTGTCAAATGAGTTTTCAAACTAACTAGAATAAGTCATTTATTGATCATCGCTTGCCACCCACATGCAATTAGTCCGGAGGAAGTGACGAATCATGAGCTCGAGCTAATTCTTGGAAAGACGATCGATCAATCTCTAAGGAGTTGGTCAATCAAGCTCGATGAGGCTCTTTAGGCCTTTCGAACTGCCTTCAACACTCATACGATCGGAACTTCACGTTGTCGACTAATTAATCGTAAGTCTGGTCAATTATACGTCAACCTTGAGCATAAACCATTATGGGCGATGAAGCGACTAAATATGGATGCTAGTCTTACATCTTTCGAAAGAAAGTACCAAATACTAGCGTTGGAGGAGTATAGGTTCCATGCATTCGAAAGTGTAATATTATATAAAGAGAAAGGTAATGATGCTAAGGTGCTGGTAAAGTTCATGCCATGAGTTCTCACTCAATTCGATGACTCTCTCTCGGTCATAAGCAATCGGGGTACTCACTTTCAAAGTATTTTCAAATGAGTTTTCAAACTAACTAGAATAAGTCATTTATTGATCATCGCTTGCCACCCACATGCAATTAGTCCGGAGGAAGTGACGAATCATGAGCTCGAGCTAATTCTTGGAAAGACGATCGATCAATCTCTAAGGAATTGGTCAATCAAGCTCGATGAGGCTCTTTAGGCCTTTCCAATTGCCTTCAAGACTCATAGCGATCGGCACTTCACATTGTCGACTAATTAATCGTAAGTCTGGTCATTTATCAGTCATCCTTGAGTATAAACCATCATGGGCGATGAAGCTACTAAATATGGATGCTAGTCTTACATCTTTAGAAATAATGTACCAACTACTAGAGTTGGAGGAGTATAGGTTCCATGCATTCGAAAGTGTAATATTATATAAAGAGGAAGGTAATGATGCTAAGGTGCTGGTTAAGTTCACGCCATGAGTTCTCACTCAATTCGATGACCCTCTCTCGGTCATAAGCAATCGGGTTACTCGCTTTCGGAGTATTGTCAAATGAGTTTTCAAACTAACTAGAATAAGTCATTTATTGATCATCGCTTGCCACCCACATGCAATTAGTCCGGAGGAAGTGACGAATCATGAGCTCGAGCTAATTCTTGGAAAGACGATCGATCAATCTCTAAGGAATTGGTCAATCAAGCTCGATGAGGCTCTTTAGGCCTTTCCAATTGCCTTCAAGACTCATAGCGATCGGCACTTCACATTGTCGACTAATTAATCGTAAGTCCGGTCATTTATAGTCAACCTTGAGCATAAACCATCATGGGCGATGAAGCTACTAAATATAAATGCTAGTGTTACAGCTTTACAAAGAAAGTACCAAATACTAGCGTTGGAGGAGTACAGGTTCCATGCATTCGAAAGCGCACTATTATATAAAGAGAAAGGCAATGATGTTAAAGTGCTGGTAAAGTTCATGCCATGACATCTCACCGAATTCGACGACTCTCTCTCGGTCATATGCAATCGGGATACTCACTTTCAAAGTATTTTCAAATGAGTTTTCAAAATAACTAGAATAACTCATTTATTGATCATCGCTTGCCACCCACATGCAATTAGTCCGGAGGAAGTGACGAATCCCGAGCTCGGGCTAATTCTTGGAAAGACGATCGATCAATCTCTCGAGGAATTGGTCCATCAAGCTCGATGAGGCTCTTTGGGCCTTTCCAACTGCCTTCAAGACTCGTAGCAATCGGCACTTCACCTTCTCAACTATTTAATGGTAAGTCTAGTCATTTATACGTCAAACTTGCGTATAAACCATTATGGGCGATGGAGCGACTAAATATGGATGCTAGTCATCCATCTTTAGAAAGAAAGTACCAACTACTAGAGTTGGAGGAGTACAGGTTCCATGCATTCGAAAGTGCAATATTATATAAATATAAAGGTAATGATGCTAAGGTGTTGGTTAAGTTCATGCCATGAGTCCTCACTCAATTCGATGACCCCCTCTCGGTCATAAGCAATCGGGGTACTCACTTTCAGAGTATTGTCAAATGAGTTTTCAAACTAACTAGAATAAGTCATTTATTGATCATCGCTTGCCACCCACATGCAATTAGTCTGGAGGAAGTGACGAATCATGAGCTCGAGCTAATTCTTCGAAAGACGATCGATCAATCTCTAAGGAATTGGTCAATCAAGCTCGATGAGGCTCTTTAGGCCTTTCCAACTGCCTTCAAGACTCATATCGATCGGCACTTCACATTGTCGACTATTTAATGGTAAGTCTTGTCATTTATCTGTCAACCTGGAGCATAAACCATTATGGGCGATGAAGCTACTAAATATAAATGCTAGTGTTACAGCTTTAGAAAGAAAGTACCAAATACTAGCGTTGGAGGAGTACAGGTTCCATGCATTCGAAAGCGCACTATTATATAAAGAGAAAGGCAATGATGCTAAGGTGCTGGTAAAGTTCATGCCATGAGTTCTCACTCAATTCGACGACTCTCTCTCGGTCATAAGCAATCGGGGTACTCACTTTCGGAGTATTTTCAAATGAGTTTTCAAACTAACTAGAATAACTCATTTATTGATCATCGCTTGCCACCCACATGCAATTAGTCTGGAGGAAGTGACGAATCCTGAGCTCGGGCTAATTCTTGGAAAGACGATCGATCAATCTCTGAGGAATTGGTCCATCAAGCTCGATGAGGCTCTTTGGGCCTTTCCAACTGCCTTCAAGACTCGTAGCAATCGGCACTTCACCTTGTCAACTATTTAATGGTAAGTCTTGTCATTTATACGTCAAACTTGAGTATAAACCATTATGGGCGATGGAGCGACTAAATATGGATGCTAGTCTTCCATCTTTAGAAAGAATGTACCAACTACTAGAGTTGGAGGAGTATAGGTTCCATGCATTCGAAAGTGCAATATTATATAAAGAGAAAGGTAATGATGCTAAGGTGCTGGTTAAGTTCATGCCATGAGTTCTCACTCAATTCGATGACCCTCTCTCGGTCATAAGCAATCGGGGTACTCACTTTCGAGTATTGTCAAATGAGTTTTCAAACTAACTAGAATAAGTCATTTATTGATCATCGCTTGCCACCCACATGCAATTAGTCTGGAGGAAGTGACGAATCATGAGCTCGAGCTAATTCTTCGAAAGACGATCGATCAATCTCTAAGGAATTGGTCAATCAAGCTCGATGAGGCTCTTTAGGCCTTTCCAACTGCCTTCAAGACTCATATCGATCGGCACTTCACATTGTCGACTATTTAATGGTAAGTCTTGTCATTTATCAGTCAACCTTGAGCATAAACCATTATGGGCGATGAAGCTACTAAATATAAATGCTAGTGTTACAGCTTTAGAAAGAAAGTACCAAATACTAGCGTTGGAGGGAGTACGGGTTCCATGCATTCGAAAGCGCACTATTATATAAAGAGAAAGGCAATGATGCTAAGGTGCCGGTAAAGATCATGCCATGAGTTCTCACTCAATTCGACGACTCTCTCTCGGTCATAAGCAATCGGGGTACTCACATTCGAGTATTTTCAAACGAGGTTTCAAACTAACTAGAATAACTCATTTATTGATCATCGCTTGCCACCCACATGCAATTAGTCCGGAGGAAGTGACGAATCCCGAGCTCGGGCTAATTCTTGGAAAGACGATCGATCAATCTCTCGAGGAATTGGTCCATCAAGCTCGATGAGGCTCTTTGGGCCTTTCCAACTCGCCTTCAAGACTCGTAGCAATCGGCACTTCACCTTCTCAACTATTTAATGGTAAGTCTTGTCATTTATACGTCAAACTTGAGTATAAACCATTATGGGCGATGGAGCGACTAAATATGGATGCTAGTCATCCATCTTTAGAAAGAAAGTACCAACTACTAGAGTTGGAGGAGTACAGGTTCCATGCATTCGAAAGTGCAATATTATATAAAGATAAAGGTAATGATGCTAAGGTGCTGGTTAAGTTCATGCCATGAGTCCTCACTCAATTCGATGACCCCCTCTCGGTCATAAGCAATCGGGGTACTCACATTCAAAGTATTTTCAAACGAGGTTTCAAACTAACT
Source organism: Linum usitatissimum (assembly GCA_030674075.2). Taxonomy (NCBI): domain Eukaryota; kingdom Viridiplantae; phylum Streptophyta; class Magnoliopsida; order Malpighiales; family Linaceae; genus Linum; species Linum usitatissimum. The sequence continues at coordinate 42,127 of JAUJYP020001432.1, forward strand.
AGAATAACTCATTTATTTATCATCGCTTGCCACCCACATGCAATTAGTCTGGAGGAAGTGACGAATCCTGAGCTCGGGCTAATTCTTGGAAAGACGATCGATCAATCTCTCGAGGAATTGGTCCATCAAGCTCGATGAGGCTCTTTGGGCCTTTCCAACCGCCTTCAAGACTCGTAGCAATCGGCACTTCACCTTCTCAACTATTTAATGGTAAGTCTAGTCATTTATACGTCAAACTTGAGTATAAACCATTATGGGCGATGGAGCGACTAAATATGGATGCTAGTCTTACATCTTTAGAAAGAATGTACCAACTACTAGAGTTGGAGGAGTACAGGTTCCATGCATTCGAAAGTGCAATATTATATAAAGAGAAAGGTAATGATGCTAAGGTGCTGGTTAAGTTCATGCCATGAGTTCTCACTCAATTCGATGACCCTCTCTCGGTCATAAGCAATCGGGGTACTCACTTTTAGAGTATTGTCAAATGAGTTTTCAAACTAACTAGAATAAGTCATTTATTGATCATCGCTTGCCACCCACATGCAATTAGTCTGGAGGAAGTGACGAATCATGAGCTCGAGCTAATTCTTCGAAAGACGATCGATCAATCTCTAAGGAATTGGTCAATCAAGCTCGATGAGGCTCTTTAGGCCTTTCCAACTGCCTTCAAGACTCATATCGATCGGCACTTCACATTGTCGACTATTTAATGGTAAGTCTTGTTATTTATCCGTCAACCTTGAGCATAAACCATTATGGGCGATGAAGCTACTAAATATAAATGCTAGTGTTACAGCTTTAGAAAGAAAGTACCAAATACTAGCGTTGGAGGAGTACAGGTTCCATGCATTCGAAAGCGCACTATTATATAAAGAGAAAGGCAATGATGCTAAGGTGCTGGTAAAGATCATGCCATGAGTTCTCACTCAATTCGACGACTCTCTCTCGGTCATAAGCAATCGGGGTACTCACATTCAGAGTATTTTCAAACGAGGTTTCAAACTAACTAGAATAACTCATTTATTGATCATCGCTTGCCACCCACATGCAATTAGTCCGGAGGAAGTGACGAATCCCGAGCTCGGGCTAATTCTTGGAAAGACGATCGATCAATCTCTCGAGGAATTGGTCCATCAAGCTCGATGAGGCTCTTTGGGCCTTTCCAACCGCCTTCAAGACTCGTAGCAATCGGCACTTCACCTTCTCAACTATTTAATGGTAAGTCTTGTCATTTATACGTCAAACTTGAGTATAAACCATTATGGGCGATGGAGCGACTAAATATGGATGCTAGTCTTACATCTTTAGAAAGAATGTACCAACTACTAGAGTTGGAGGAGTATAGGTTCCATGCATTCGAAAGTGCAATATTATATAAAGAGAAAGGTAATGATGCTAAGGTGCTTGGTTAAGTTCATGCCATGAGTTCTCACTCAATTCGATGACCCTCTCTCGGTCATAAGCAATCGGGTTACTCAGTTTAGAGTATTGTCAAATGAGTTTTCAAACTAACTAGAATAAGTCATTTATTGATCATCGCTTGCCACCCACATGCAATTAGTCTGGAGGAAGTGACGAATCATGAGCTCGAGCTAATTCTTGGAAAGACGATCGATCAATCTCTAAGGAATTGGTCAATCAAGCTCGATGAGGCTCTTTAGGCCTTTCCAATTGCCTTCAAGACTCATAGCGATCGGCACTTCACATTGTCGACTAATTAATCGTAAGTCTGGTCATTTATCAGTCAACCTTGAGCATAAACCATCATGGGCGATGAAGCTACTAAATATGGATGCTAGTCTTACATCTTTAGAAATAATGTACCAACTACTAGAGTTGGAGGAGTATAGGTTCCATGCATTCGAAAGTGTAATATTATATAAAGAGGAAGGTAATGATGCTAAGGTCCTGGTTAAGTTCACGCCATGAGTTCTCACTCAATTCGATGACCCTCTCTCGGTCATAAGCAATCGGGTTACTCACTTTTAGAGTATTGTCAAATGAGTTTTCAAACTAACTAGAATAAGTCATTTATTGATCATCGCTTGCCACCCACATGCAATTAGTCTGGAGGAAGTGACGAATCATGAGCTCGAGCTAATTCTTGGAAAGACGATCGATCAATCTCTAAGGAATTGGTCAATCAAGCTCGATGAGGCTCTTTAGGCCTTTCCAATTGCCTTCAAGACTCATAGCGATCGGCACTTCACATTGTCGACTAATTAATCGTAAGTCTGGTCATTTATCAGTCAACCTTGAGCATAAACCATCATGGGCGATGAAGCTACTAAATATAAATGCTAGTGTTACAGCTTTAGAAAGAAAGTACCAAATACTAGCGTTGGAGGAGTACAGGTTCCATGCATTCGAAAGTGCACTATTATATAAAGAGAAAGGCAATGATGTAAAAGTGCTGGTAAATTTCATGCCATGACATCTCACTCAATTCGACGACTCTCTCTCGGTCATAAGCAATCGGGGTACTCACTTTCAAAGTATTTTCAAATGAGTTTTCAAAATAACTAGAATAACTCATTTATTGATCATCGCTTGCCACCCACATGCAATTAGTCCGGAGGAAGTGACGAATCCCGAGCTCGGGCTAATTCTTGGAAAGACGATCGATCAATCTCTCGAGGAATTGGTCCATCAAGCTCGATGAGGCTCTTTGGGCCTTTCCAACCGCCTTCAAGACTCGTAGCAATCGGCACTTCACCTTCTCAACTATTTAATGGTAAGTCTTGTCATTTATACGTCAAACTTGAGTATAAACCATTATGGGCGATGGAGCGACTAAATATGGATGCTAGTCTTACATCTTTAGAAAGAATGTACCAACTACTAGAGTTGGAGGAGTACAGGTTCCATGCATTCGAAAGTGCAATATTATATAAAGAGAAAGGTAATGATGCTAAGGTGCTGGTTAAGTTCATGCCATGAGTTCTCACTCAATTCGATGACCCTCTCTCGGTCATAAGCAATCGGGGTACTCACTTTCAGAGTATTGTCAAATGAGTTTTCAAACTAACTAGAATAAGTCATTTATTGATCATCGCTTGCCACCCACATGCAATTAGTCTGGAGGAAGTGACGAATCATGAGCTCGAGCTAATTCTTGGAAAGACGATCGATCAATCTCTAAGGAATTGGTCAATCAAGCTCGATGAGGCTCTTTAGGCCTTTCCAACTGCCTTCAAGACGCATATCGATCGACACTTCACATTGTCGACTATTTAATGGTAAGTCTTGTTATTTATCTGTCAACCTTGAGCATAAACCATTATGGGCGATGAAGCTACTAAATATAAATGCTAGTGTTACAGCTTTAGAAAGAAAGTACGAAATACTAGCGTTGGAGGAGTACAAGTTCCATGCATTCGAAAGCGCACTATTATATAAAGAGAAAGGCAATGATGCTAAGGTGCTTGGTAAAGATCATGCCATGAGTTCTCACTCAATTCGACGACTCTCTCTCGGTCATAAGCAATCGGGGTACTCACATTCGAGTATTTTCAAACGAGGTTTCAAACTAACTAGAATAACTCATTTATTGATCATCGCTTGCCACCCACATGCAATTAGTCTGGAGGAAGTGACGAATCCTGAGCTCGGGCTAATTCTTGGAAAGACGATCGATCAATCTCTCGAGGAATTGGTCCATCAAGCTCGATGAGGCTCTTTGGGCCTTTCCAACTCGCCTTCAAGACTCGTAGCAATCGGCACTTCACCTTCTCAACTATTTAATGGTAAGTCTTGTCATTTATACGTCAAACTTGAGTATAAACCATTATGGGCGATGGAGCGACTAAATATGGATGCTAGTCTTACATCTTTAGAAAGAATGTACCAACTACTAGAGTTGGAGGAGTACAGGTTCCATGCATTCGAAAGTGCAATATTATATAAAGAGAAAGGTAATGATGCTAAGGTGCTGGTTAAGTTCATGCCATGAGTTCTCACTCAATTCGATGACCCTCTCTCGGTCATAAGCAATCGGGGTACTCACTTTAGAGTATTGTCAAATGAGTTTTCAAACTAACTAGAATAAGTCATTTATTGATCATCGCTTGCCACCCACATGCAATTAGTCTGGAGGAAGTGACGAATCATGAGCTCGAGCTAATTCTTGGAAAGACGATCGATCAATCTCTAAGGAATTGGTCAATCAAGCTCGATGAGGCTCTTTAGGCCTTTCCAACTGCCTTCAAAACGCATATCGATCGACACTTCACATTGTCGACTATTTAATGGTAAGTCTTGTTATTTATCTGTCAACCTTGAGCATAAACCATTATGGGCGATGAAGCTACTAAATATAAATGCTAGTGTTACAGCTTTAGAAAGAAAGTACGAAATACTAGCGTTGGAGGAGTACAGGTTCCATGCATTCGAAAGCGCACTATTATATAAAGAGAAAGGCAATGATGCTAAGGTGCTGGTAAAGATCATGCCATGAGTTCTCACTCAATTCGACGACTCTCTCTCGGTCATAAGCAATCGGGGTACTCACATTCAGAGTATTTTCAAACGAGGTTTCAAACTAACTAGAATAACTCATTTATTGATCATCGCTTCCCACCCACATGCAATTAGTCTGGAGGAAGTGACGAATCCTGAGCTCGGGCTAATTCTTGGAAAGACGATCGATCAATCTCGAGGAATTGGTCCATCAAGCTCGATGAGGCTCTTTGGGCCTTTCCAACTGCCTTCAAGACTCGTAGCAATCGGCACTTCACCTTCTCCACTATTTAATGGTAAGTCTTGTCATTTATACGTCAAACTTGAGTATAAACCATTATGGGCGATGGAGCGACTAAATATGGATGCTAGTCTTACATCTTTAGAAATAATGTACCAACTACTAGAGTTGGAGGAGTATAGGTTCCATGCATTCGAAAGTGTAATATTATATAAAGAGGAAGGTAATGATGCTAAGGTGCTGGTTAAGTTCACGCCATGAGTTCTCACTCAATTCGATGACCCTCTCTCGGTCATAAGCAATCGGGTTACTCAGTTTCAGAGTATTGTCAAATGAGTTTTCAAACTAACTAGAATAAGTCATTTATTGATCATTGCTTGCCACCCACATGCAATTAGTCTTGATGAAGTGACGAATCATGAGCTCGAGCTAATTCTTGGAAAGACGATCGATCAATCTCTAAGGAATTGGTCAATCAAGCTCGATGAGGCTCTTTAGGCCTTTCCAATTGCCTTCAAGACTCATAGCGATCGGCACTTCACATTGTCGACTAATTAATCGTAAGTCTGGTCATTTATCAGTCAACCTTGAGCATAAACCATCATGGGCGATGAAGCTACTAAATATGGATGCTAGTCTTACATCTTTAGAAATAATGTACCAACTACTAGAGTTGGAGGAGTATAGGTTCCATGCATTCGAAAGTGCAATATTATATAAAGAGAAAGGCAATGATGCTAAGGTGCTGGTTAAGTTCATGCCATGAGTTCTCACTCAATTCGATGACCCTCTCTCGGTCATAAGCAATCGGGGTACTCACTTTCGAGTATTGTCAAATGAGTTTTCAAACTAACTAGAATAAGTCATTTATTGATCATCGCTTGCCACCCACATGCAATTAGTCCGGAGGAAGTGACGAATCATGAGCTCGAGCTAATTCTTGGAAAGACGATCGATCAATCTCCGAGGAATTGGTCCATCAAGCTCGATGAGGCTCTTTGGGCCTTTCCAACTGCCTTCAAGACTCGTAGCGATCGGCACTTCACATTGTCAACTATTTAATGGTAAGTCTTGTCATTTATACGTCAACCTTGAGTATAAACCATTATGGGCGATGAAGCGACTAAATATGGATGCTAGTCTTACATCTTTAGAAAGAATGTACCAACTACTAGAGTTGGAGGAGTACAGGTTCCATGCATTCGAAAGTGCAATATTATATAAAGAGAAAGGTAATGATGCTAAGGTGCTGGTTAAGTTCATGCCATGAGTTCTCACTCAATTCGATGACCCTCTCTCGGTCATAAGCAATCGGGGTACTCACTTTCGAGTATTGTCAAATGAGTTTTCAAACTAACTAGAATAAGTCATTTATTGATCATCGCTTGCCACCCACATGCAATTAGTCCGGAGGAAGTGACGAATCATGAGCTCGAGCTAATTCTTGGAAAGACGATCGATCAATCTCTAAGGAATTGGTCAATCAAGCTCGATGAGGCTCTTTAGGCCTTTCCAATTGCCTTCAAGACTCATATCGATCGACACTTCACATTGTCGACTATTTAATGGTAAGTCTTGTTATTTATCGTCAACCTTGAGCATAAACCATTATGGGCGATGAAGCTACTAAATATAAATGCTAGTGTTACAGCTTTAGAAAGAAAGTACCAAATACTAGCGTTGGAGGAGTACAGGTTCCATGCATTCGAAAGCGCACTATTATATAAAGAGAAAGGCAATGATGCTAAGGTGCTGGTAAAGATCATGCCATGAGTTCTCACTCAATTCGACGACTCTCTCTCGGTCATAAGCAATCGGGGTACTCACATTCAGAGTATTTTCAAACGAGGTTTCAAACTAACTAGAATAACTCATTTATTGATCATCGCTTGCCACCCACATGCAATTAGTCTGGAGGAAGTGACGAATCATGAGCTCGGGCTAATTCTTGGAAAGACGATCGATCAATCTCTGAGGAATTGGTCCATCAAGCTCGATGAGGCTCTTTGGGCCTTTCCAACTCGCCTTCAAGACTCGTAGCAATCGGCACTTCACCTTCTCAACTATTTAATGGTAAGTCTTGTCATTTATACGTCAAACTTGAGTATAAACCATTATGGGCGATGGAGCGACTAAATATGGATGCTAGTCTTACATCTTTAGAAAGAATGTACCAACTACTAGAGTTGGAGGAGTACAGGTTCCATGCATTCGAAAGTGCAATATTATATAAAGAGAAAGGTAATGATGCTAAGGTGCTGGTTAAGTTCATGCCATGAGTTCTCACTCAATTCGATGACCCTCTCTCGGTCATAAGCAATCGGGGTACTCACTTTTGGAGTATTGTCAAATGAGTTTTCAAACTAACTAGAATAAGTCATTTATTGATCATCGCTTGCCACCCACATGCAATTAGTCCGGAGGAAGTGACGAATCATGAGCTCGAGCTAATTCTTCGAAAGACGATCGATCAATCTCTAAGGAATTGGTCAATCAAGCTCGATGAGGCTCTTTAGGCCTTTCCAATTGCCTTCAAGACGCATATCGATTGGCACTTCACATTGTCGACTATTTAATGGTAAGTCTTGTTATTTATCAGTCAACCTTGAGCATAAACCATTATGGGCGATGAAGCTACTAAATATAAATGCTAGTGTTACAGCTTTAGAAAGAAAGTACCAAATACTAGCGTTGGAGGAGTACAGGTTCCATGCATTCGAAAGCGCACTATTATATAAAGAGAAAGGCAATGATGCTAAGGTGCTGGTAAAGTTCATGCCATGAGTTCTCACTCAATTCGACGACTCTCTCTCGGTCATAAGCAATCGGGGTACTCACATTCAGAGTATTTTCAAACGAGGTTTCAAACTAACTAGAATAACTCATTTATTGATCATCGCTTGCCACCCACATGCAATTAGTCTGGAGGAAGTGACGAATCATGAGCTCGGGCTAATTCTTGGAAAGACGATCGATCAATCTCTGAGGAATTGGTCCATCAAGCTCGATGAGGCTCTTTGGGCCTTTCCAACTGCCTTCAAGACTCGTAGCAATCGGCACTTCACCTTCTCAACTATTTAATGGTAAGTCTTGTCATTTATACGTCAAACTTGAGTATAAACCATTATGGGCGATGGAGCGACTAAATATGGATGCTAGTCTTACATCTTTAGAAAGAATGTACCAACTACTAGAGTTGGAGGAGTACAGGTTCCATGCATTCGAAAGTGCAATATTATATAAAGAGAAAGGTAATGATGCTAAGGTGCTGGTTAAGTTCATGCCATGAGTTCTCACTCAATTCGATGACCCTCTCTCGGTCATAAGCAATCGGGGTACTCACTTTCAGAGTATTGTCAAATGAGTTTTCAAACTAACTAGAATAAGTCATTTATTGATCATCGCTTGCCACCCACATGCAATTAGTATGGAGGAAGTGACGAATCATGAGCTCGAGCTAATTCTTGGAAAGACGATCGATCAATCTCTAAGGAATTGGTCAATCAAGCTCGATGAGGCTCTTTAGGCCTTTCCAACTGCCTTCAAGACTCATATCGATCGGCACTTCACATTGTCGACTATTTAATGGTAAGTCTTGTTATTTATCAGTCAACCTTGAGCATAAACCATTATGGGCGATGAAGCTACTAAATATAAATGCTAGTGTTACAGCTTTAGAAAGAAAGTACCAAATACTAGCGTTGGAGGAGTACAGGTTCCATGCATTCGAAAGCGCACTATTATATAAAGAGAAAGGCAATGATGCTAAGGTGCTTGGTAAAGTTCATGCCATGAGTTCTCACTCAATTCGACGACTCTCTCTCGGTCATAAGCAATCGGGGTACTCACATTCGAGAGTATTTTCAAACGAGGTTTCAAACTAACTAGAATAACTCATTTATTGATCATCGCTTGCCACCCACATGCAATTAGTCCGGAGGAAGTGACGAATCATGAGCTCGGGCTAATTATTGGAAAGACGATAGATCAATCTCGAGGAATTGGTCCATCAAGCTCGATGAGGCTCTTTGGGCCTTTCCAACTGCCTTCAAGACTCGTAGCAATCGGCACTTCACCTTCTCAACTATTTAATGGTAAGTCTTGTCATTTATACGTCAAACTTGAGTATAAACCATTATGGGCGATGGAGCGACTAAATATGGATGCTAGTCTTACATCTTTAGAAAGAATGTACCAACTACTAGAGTTGGAGGAGTATAGGTTCCATGCATTCGAAAGTGCAATATTATATAAAGAGAAAGGTAATGATGCTAAGGTGTTGGTTAAGTTCATGCCATGAGTTCTCACTCAATTCGATGACCCTCTCTCGGTCATAAGCAATCGGGGTACTCACTTTCAGAGTATTGTCAAATGAGTTTTCAAACTAACTAGAATAAGTCATTTATTGATCATCGCTTGCCACCCACATGCAATTAGTCTGGAGGAAGTGACGAATCATGAGCTCGAGCTAATTCTTGGAAAGACGATCGATCAATCTCTAAGGAATTGGTCAATCAAGCTCGATGAGGCTCTTTGGGCCTTTCCAATTGCCTTCAAGACTCGTATCGATCGGCACTTCACATTGTCGACCATTTAATGGTATGTCTTGTTATTTATCAGTCAACCTTGAGCATAAACCATTATGGGCGATGAAGCTACTAAATATGGATGCTAGTCTTACATCTTTAGAAAGAAAGTACCAACTACTAGAGTTGGAGGAGTACAGGTTCCATGCATTCGAAAGTGCAATATTATATAAAGAGAAAGGTAATGATGCTAAGGTCTTGGTTAAGTTCATGCCATGAGTTCTCACTCAATTCGATGACCCTCTCTCGGTCATAAGCAATCGGGGTACTCACTTTTCGAGTATTGTCAAATGAGTTTTCAAACTAACTAGAATAAGTCATTTATTGATCATCGCTTGCCACCCACATGCAATTAGTCTGGAGGAAGTGACGAATCATGAGCTCGAGCTAATTCTTGGAAAGACGATCGATCAATCTCTAAGGAATTGGTCAATCAAGCTCGATGAGGCTCTTTGGGCCTTTCCAACTGCCTTCAAGACTCGTATCGATCGGCACTTCACATTGTCGACTATTTAATGGTAAGTCTTGTCATTTATCAGTCAACCTTGAGCATAAACCATTATGGGCGATGAAGCTACTAAATATAGATGCTAGTGTTACAGCTTTAGAAAGAAAGTACCAAATACTAGCGTTGGAGGAGTACAGGTTCCATGCATTCGAAAGCGCAATATTATATAAAGAGAAAGGTAATGATGCTAAGGTGCTTGGTAAAGTTCATGCCATGAGTTCTCACTCAATTCGACGACTCTCTCTCGGTCATAAGCAATCGGGGTACTCACTTTCATTCGAGTATTTTCAAACGAGGTTTCAAACTAACTAGAATAACTCATTTATTGATCATCGCTTGCCACCCACATGCAATTAGTCCGGAGGAAGTGACGAATCATGAGCTCGGGCTAATTCTTGGAAAGACGATCGATCAATCTCCGAGGAATTGGTCCATCAAGCTCGATGAGGCTCTTTGGGCCTTTCCAAGCTGCCTTCAAGACTCGTAGCAATCGGCACTTCACCTTGTCAACTATTTAATGGTAAGTCTTGTCATTTATACGTCAAACTTGAGTATAAACCATTATGGGCGATGAAGCGACTAAATATGGATGCTAGTCTTACATCTTTAGAAAGAAAGTACCAACTACTAGAGTTGGAGGAGTACGAGGTTCCATGCATTCGAAAGTACAATATTATATAAAGAGAAAGGTAATGATGCTAAGGTGCTGGTAAAGTTCATGCCATGAGTTCTCACTCAATTCGATGACCCTCTCTCGGTCATAAGCAATCGGGGTACTCACTTTCGAGTATTGTCAAATGAGTTTTCAAACTAACTAGAATAAGTCATTTATTGATCATCGCTTGCCACCCACATGCAATTAGTCTGGAGGAAGTGACGAATCATGAGCTCGAGCTAATTCTTGGAAAGACGATCGATCAATCTCTAAGGAATTGGTCAATCAAGCTCGATGAGGCTCTTTGGGCCTTTCCAACTGCCTTCAAGACTCGTAGCGATCGGCACTTCACATTGTCGACTATTTAATGGTAAGTCTTGTCATTTATCGTCAACCTTGAGCATAAACCATTATGGGCGATGAAGCTACTAAATATAGATGCTAGTGTTACAGCTTTAGAAAGAAAGTACCAAATACTAGCGTTGGAGGAGTACAGGTTCCATGCATTCGAAAGCGCAATATTATATAAAGAGAAAGGCAATGATGCTAAGGTGCTGGTAAAGTTCATGCCATGAGTTCTCACTCAATTCGACGACTCTCTCTCGGTCATAAGCAATCGGGGTACTCACATTTAGAGTATTTTCAAACGAGGTTTCAAACTAACTAGAATAACTCATTTATTGATCATCGCTTGCCACCCACATGCAATTAGTTTGGACAAAGTGACGAATCATGAGCTTGAGCTAATTCTTGGAAACACGATCGATCAATCTCTGAGGAATTGGTCAATCAAGCTCGATGAGGCTCTTTGGGCCTTTCGAACTGCCTTCAAGACTCGTAGCGATCGGCACTTCACCTTGTCAACTATTTAATGGTAAGTCTTGTCATTTATACGTCAACCTTGAGTATAAACCATTATGGGCGATGAAGCGACTAAATATGGATGCTAGTCTTACATCTTTAGAAAGAAAGTACCAACTACTAGAGTTGGAGGAGTATAGGTTCCATGCATTCGAAAGCATAATATTATATAAAGAGAAAGGCAATGATGCTAAGGTGCTGGTGAAGTTCATGCCATGAGTTCTCACTCAATTCGATGACCCTCTCTCGGTCATAAGCAATCGGGGTACTCACTTTCAGAGTATTTTCAAATGAGTTTTCAAACTAACTAGAATAAGTCATTTATTGATCATCGCTTGCCACCCACATGCAATTAGTACGGAGGAAGTGACGAATCATGAGCTCGAGCTAATTCTTGGAAAGACGATCGATCAATCTCTAAGGAATTGGTCAATCAAGCTCGATGAGGCTCTTTGGGCCTTTCCAATTGCCTTCAAGACTCGTAGCGATCGGCACTTCACATTGTCGACTATTTAATGGTAAGTCTTGTCATTTATACGTCAACCTTGAGCATAAACCATTATGGGCGATGAAGCTACTAAATATAGATGCTAGTGTTACGGCTTTAGAAATAATGTACCAACTACTAGAGTTGGAGGAGTATAGGTTCCATGCATTCGAAAGCGCACTATTATATAAAGAGAAAGGCAATGATGCTAAGGTGCTGGTAAAAATCATGCCATGAGTTCTCACTCAATTCGACGACTCTCTCTCGGTCATAAGCAATCGGGGTACTCACATTTCGTAGAGTATTTTCAAACGAGGTTTCAAACTAACTAGAATAACTCATTTATTGATCATCGCTTGCCACCCACATGCAATTAGTCTGGACAAAGTGACGAATCTTGAGCTCGGGCTAATTCTTGGAAAGACGATCGATCAATCTCTGAGGAATTGGTCAATCAAGCTCGATGAGGCTCTTTGGGCCTTTCCAACTGCCTTCAAGACTCGTATCGATCGGCACTTCACCTTGTCAACTATTTAATGGTAAGTCTTGTCATTTATACGTCAACCTTGAGTATAAACCATTATGGGCGATGAAGCTACTAAATATAAATGCTAGTGTTACATCTTTAGAAAGAAAGTACCAACTACTAGAGTTGGAGGAGTATAGGTTCCATGCATTCGAAAGCACAATATTATATAAAGAGAAAGGCAATGATGCTAAGGTGCTGGTAAAGTTCATGCCATGAAATCTCACTCAATTCGATGACCCTCTCTTGGTCATAAGCAATCGGGGTACTCACTTTCGGAGTATTTTCAAACGAGGTTTCAAACTAACTAGAATAACTCATTTATTGATCATCGCTTGCCACCCACATGAAATTAGTCTGGAGGAAGTGACAAATCATGAGCTCGGGCTAATTCTTGGAAAGACGATCGATCAATCTCTGGGGAATTGGTCAATCAAGCTCGATGAGGCTCTTTGGGCCTTTCCAACTGCCTTCAAGACTCGTAGCAATCGGCACTTCACCTTGTCAACTATTTAATGGTAAGTCTTGTCATTTATACGTCAAACTTGAGCATAAACCATTATGGGCGATGAAGCTACTAAATATAGATGCTAGTGTTACATCTTTAGAAAGAAAGTACCAAATACTAGAGTTGGAGGAGTACGGGTTCCATGCATTCGAAAGTGTAATATTATATAAAGAGAAAGGCAATGATGCTAAGGTGCTGGTAAAGTTCATGCCATGAGTTCTCACTCAATTCGATGACCCTCTCTCGGTCATAAGCAATCGGGGTACTCACATTCAGAGTATTTTCAAATGAGGTTTCAAACTAACTAGAATAAGTCATTTATTGATCATCGCTTGCCACCCACATGCAATTAGTCCGGAGGAAGTGACGAATCATGAGCTCGAGCTAATTCTTGGAAAGACGATCGATCAATCTCCGAGGAATTGGTCAATCAAGCTCGATGAGGCTCTTTGGGCCTTTCCAACTCGCCTTCAAGACTCGTATCGATCGGCACTTCACCTTGTGAACTATTTAATGGTAAGTCTTCTCATTTATACGTCAACCTTGAGTATAAACCATTATGGGCGATGAAGCGACTAAATATGGATGCTAGTCTTACATCTTTAGAAAGAAAGTACCAACTACTAGAGTTGGAGGAGTACAGGTTCCATGCATTCGAAAGCACAATATTATATAAAGAGAAAGGCAATGATGCTAAGGTGCTGGTAAAGTTCATGCCATGAGTTCTCACTAAATTCGACGACTCTCTCTCGGTCATAAGCAATCGGGGTACTCACATTCGCAGTATTTTCAAACGAGGTTTCAAACTAACTAGAATAACTAATTTATTGATCATCGCTTGCCACCCACATGCAATTAGTCTGGACGAAGTGACGAATCTTGAGCTCGAGCTAATTCTTGGAAAGACGATCGATCAATCTCTGAGGAATTGGTCAATCAAGCTCGATGAGGCTCTTTGGGCCTTTCCAACTTCCTTCAAGACTCGTATCGATCGGCACTTCACCTTGTCAACTATTTAATGGTAAGTCTTGTAATTTATACGTCAACCTTGAGTATAAACCATTATGGGCGATGAAGCGACTAAATATGGATGCTAGTGTTACATCTTTAGAAAGAAAGTACCAACTACTAGAGTCGGAGGAGTACAGGTTCCATGCATTCGAAAGCACAATATTATATAAAGAGAAAGGTAATGATGCTAAGGTGCTGGTAAAGTTCATGCCATGAGTTCTCACTCAATTCGATAACCCTCTCTCGGTCATAAGCAATCGGGGTACTCACATTCAGAGTATTTTCAAACGAGGTTTCAAACTAACTAGAATAACTCATTTATTGATCATCGCTTGCCACCCACATGCAATTAGTCTGGACAAAGTGACGAATCTTGAGCTCGGGCTAATTCTTGGAAAGACGATCGATCAATCTCTGAGGAATTGGTCAATCAAGCTCGATGAGGCTCTTTGGGCCTTTCCAAGTGCCTTCAAGACTCGTATCGATCGACACTTCACCTTGTCGACTATTTAATGGTAAGTCTTGTCATTTATCAGTCAACCTTGAGTATAAACCATTATAGGCGATGAAGCGACTAAATATAGATGCTAGTGTTACATCTTTAGAAAGAAAGTACCAAATACTAGCGTTGGAGGAGTATAGGTTCCATGCATTCGAAAGCATAATATTATATAAAGAGAAAGGCAATGATGCTAAGGTGCTGGTGAAGTTCATGCCATGAGTTCTCACTCAATTCGACGACTCTCTCTCGGTCATAAGTAATCGGGGTACTCACATTCAGAGTATTTTCAAACGAGGTTTCAAACTAACTAGAATAACTCATTTATTGATCATCGCTTGCCACCCACATGCAATTAGTCTGGAGGAAGTGACGAATCATGAGCTCGAGCTAATTCTTGGAAAGACGATCGATCAATCTCTTGAGGAATTGGTCAATCAAGCTCGATGAGGCTCTTTGGGCCTTTCTCTCGCCTTCAAGACTCGTAGCGATCCGCACTTCACCTTGTGGACTATTTAATGGTAAGTCTTGTGATTTATACGTCAACCTTGAGTATAAACCATTATGGGCGATGAAGCTACTAAATATAGATGCTAGTCTTACATCTTTGGAAAGAAAGTACCAACTACTAGAGTCGGAGGAGTACAGGTTCCATGCATTCGAAAGCACAATATTATATAAAGAGAAAGGTAATGATGCTAAGGTGCTGGTAAAGTTCATGCCATGAGTTCTCACTCAATACGACGACTCTCTCTCGGTCATAAGCAATCGGGGTACTCACATTCGAGTATTTTCAAACGAGGTTTCAAACTAACTAGAATAACTCATTTATTGATCATCGCTTGCCACCCACATGCAATTAGTCTGGACAAAGTGACGAATCTTGAGCTCGGGCTAATTCTTGGCAAGACGATAGATCAATCTCTGAGGAATTGGTTAATCAAGCTCGATGAGGCTCTTTGGGCCTTTCCAACTGCCTTCAAGACTCGTATCGATCGGCACTTCACCTTGTCGATCTATTTAATGGTAAGTCTTGTAATTTATACGTCAACCTTGAGTATAAACCATTATGGGCGATGAAGCGACTAAATATGGATGCTAGTCTTACATCTTTAGAAAGAAGGTACCAACTACTAGAGTCGGAGGAGTACAGGTTCCATGCATTCGAAAGCACAATATTATATAAAGAGAAAGGTAATGATGCTAAGGTGTTGGTAAAGTTCATGCCATGAGTTCTCACTCAATTCGATAACCCTCTCTCGGTCATAAGCAATCGGGGTACTCACATTCGGAGTATTTTCAAACGAGGTTTCAAACTATCTAGAAATAACTCATTTATTGATCATCGCTTGCCACCCACATGCAATTAGTCTGGACAAACTGACGTATCTTGAGCTCAAGCTAATTCTTGGAAAGGCGATCGATCAATCTCTAAGGAATTGGTCAATCAAGCTCGATGAGGCTCTTTGGGCCTTTCCAAGTGCCTTAAAGACTCGTATCGATCGACACTTCACCTTGTCGACTATTTAATGGTAAGTCTAGTCATTTATCGGTCAACCTTGAGCATAAACCATTATGGGCGATGAAGCTACTAAATATAGATGCTAGTGTTACAGCTTTAGAAAGAAAGTACCAAATACTAGCGTTGGAGGAGTACAGGTTCCATGCATTCGAAAGCGCAATATTATATAAAGAGAAAGGTAATGATGCTAAGGTGCTGGTAAAGTTCATGCCATGAGTTCTCACTCAATTCGACGACTCTCTCTCGGTCATAAGCAATCGGGGTACTCACATTTAGAGTATTTTCAAACGAGGTTTCAAACTAACTAGAATAACTCATTTATTGATCATCGCTTGCCACCCACATGCAATTAGTCTGGAGGAAGTGACGAATCATGAGCTCGAGCTAATTCTTGGAAAGACAATCGATCAATCTCTCAAGGAATTGGTCAATCAAGCTCGATGAGGCTCTTTGGGCCTTTCCAACTCGCCTTCAAGACTCGTAGCAATCGGCACTTCACCTTGTCGACTATTTAATGGTAAGTCTTGTCATTTATCCGTCAACCTTGAGTATAAACCATTATGGGCGATGAAGCTACTAAATATGGATGCTAGTGTTACATCTTTAGAAAGAAAGTACCAACTACTAGAGTTGGAGGAGTACAGAGTTCCATGCATTCGAAAGCGCAATATTATATAAAGAGAAAAGGTAATGATGCTAAGGTGCTGGTAAAGTTCATGCCATGAGTTCTCACTCAATTCGATGACCCTCTCTCGGTCATAAGCAATCGGGGTACTCACTTTTGGAGTATTGTCAAATGAGTTTTCAAACTAACTAGAATAAGTCATTTATTGATCATCGCTTGCCACCCACATGCAATTAGTCCGGAGGAAGTGACGAATCTTGAGCTCGGGCTAATTCTTGGAAAGACGATCGATCAATCTCTGAGGAATTGGTCAATCAAGCTCGATGAGGCTCTTTGGGCCTTTCCAAGTGCCTTCAAGACTCGTATCGATCGACACTTCACCTTGTCGACTATTTAATGGTAAGTCTTGTCATTTATACGTCAACCTTGAGCATAAACCATTATGGGCGATGAAGCTACTAAATATAGATGCTAGTGTTACAGCTTTAGAAAGAAAGTACCAAATACCAGAGTTGGAGGAGTACATGTTCCATGCATTTGAAAGCGCAATATTATATAAAGAGAAAGGCAATGATGCTAAGGTGCTGGTGAAGTTCATGCCATGAGTTCTCACTCAATTTAACCACCCTCTCTCGGTCATAAGCAATCGGGGTACTCACATTCGAGTATTTTCAAACGAGGTTTCAAACTAACTAGAATAACTCATTTATTGATCATCGCTTGCCACCCACATGCAATTAGTCCGGAGGAAGTGACGAATCTTGAGCTCGGGCTAATTCTTGGAAAGACGATCGATCAATCTCCGAGGAATTGGTCAATCAAGCTCGATGAGGCTCTTTGGGCCTTTCCACCTGCCTTAAAGACTCGTAGCAATCGGCACTTCACCTTGTCAACTATTTAATGGTAAGTCTTGTCATTTATCATTCAACCTTGGGTATAAACCATTATGGGCGATGAAGCTACTAAATATAGATGCTAGTGTTACATCTTTAGAAAGAAAGTACCAAATACTAGCGTTGGAGGAGTACGTGTTCCATGCATTCGAAAGCATAATATTATATAAAGAGAAAGGCAATGATGCTAAGGTGCTTGGTGAAGTTCACGCCATGAGTTCTCACTCAATTCGACGACTCTCTCTCGGTCATAAGCAATCGGGGTACTCACATTTCGAGTATTTTCAAATGAGGTTTCAAACTAACTAGAATAAGTCATTTATTGATCATCACTTGCCAGCCACATGCAATTAGTCTGGAGGAAGTGACGAATCATGAGCTCGAGCTAATTCTTGGAAAGACGATCGATCAATCTCTGTGGAATTGGTCAATCAAGCTCGATGAGGCTCTTTGGGCCTTTCCAACTGCCGTCAAGACTCGTATCGATCGGCACTTCACCTTGTCGACTATTTAATGGTAAGTCTTGTAATTTATACGTCAACCTTGAGCATAAACCATTATGGGCGATGAAGCTACTAAATATAGATGCTAGTGTTACATCTTTAGAAAGAAAGTACCAAATACCAGAGTTGGAGGAGTACAGGTTCCATGCATTCGAAAGCACAATATTATATAAAGAGAAAGGCAATGATGCTAAGGTGCTGGTAAAGTTCATGCCATGAGTTCTCACTCAATTCGACGACTCTCTCTCGGTCATAAGCAATCGGGGTACTCACATTCAGAGTATTTTCAAACGAGGTTTCAAACTAACTAGAATAACTCATTTATTGATCATCGCTTGCCACCCACATGCAATTAGTCCGGAGGAAGTGACGAATCTTGAGCACTGGCTAATCCTTGGAAAGACGATCGATCAATCTCTGAGGAATTGGTCAATCAAGCTCGATGAGGCTCTTTGGGCCTTTCGAACTGCCTTCAAGACTCGTAGCGATCGGCACTTCACCTTGTCAACTATTTAATGGTAAGTCTTGTCATTTATACGTCAACCTTGAGTATAAACCATTATGGGCGATGAAGCGACTAAATATGGATGCTAGTCTTACATCTTTAGAAAGAAGGTACCAACTACTAGAGTCGGAGGAGTACAGGTTCCATGCATTCGAAAGTACAATATTATATAAAGAGAAAGGTAATGATGCTAAGGTGCTGGTAAAGTTCATGCCATGAGTTCTCACTCAATTCGATGACCCTCTCTCGGTCATAAGCAATCGGGGTACTCACTTTCAGAGTATTTTCAAACGTGGTTTCAAACTAACTAGAATAACTCATTTATTGATCATCGCTTGCCACCCACATGCAATTAGTCTGGACGAAGTGACGAATCTTGAGCTCGGGCTAATTCTTGGAAAGACGATCGATCAATCTCTAAGGAATTGGTCAATCAAGCTCGATGAGGCTCTTTGGGCCTTTCCAAGTGCCTTCAAGACTCGTATCGATCGACACTTCACCTTGTCGACTATTTAATGGTAAGTCTTGTCATTTATCATTCAACCTTGAGCATAAACCATTATGGGCGATGAAGCTACTAAATATAGATGCTAGTGTTACATCTTTAGAAAGAAAGTACCAAATACTAGCGTTGGAGGAGTACAGGTTCCATGCATTCGAAAGCATAATATTATATAAAGAGAAAGGCAATGATGCTAAGGTGCTGGTGAAGTTCACGCCATGAGTTCTCACTCAATTCGATGACTCTCTCTCGGTCATAAGCAATCGGGGTACTCACATTTAGAGTATTTTCAAACGAGGTTTCAAACTAACTAGAATAACTCATTTATTGATCATCGCTTGCCACCCACATGCAATTAGTCCGGAGGAAGTGACGAATTATGAGCTCGGGCTAATTCTTGGAAAGACGATCGATCAATCTCTGAGGAATTGGTTAATCAAGCTCGATGAGGCTCTTTGGGCCTTTCCAACTGCCTTCAAGACTCGTATCGATCCGCACTTCACCTTGTGAACTATTTAATGGTAAGTCTTGTCATTTATACGTCAACCTTGAGTATAAACCATTATGGGCGATGAAGCGACTAAATATGGATGCTAGTCTTACATCTTTAGAAAAAGAGTACCAACTACTAGAGTTGGAGGAGAACAGGGTCCATGCATTCGAAAGCACAATATTATATAAAGAGAAAGGTAATGATGCTAAGGTGCTGGTAAAGTTCATGCCATGAGTTCTCACTCAATTCGACGACTCTCTCTCGGTCATAAGCAATCGGGGTACTCACATTTCGAGTATTTTCAAACGAGGTTTCAAACTAACTAGAATAACTCATTTATTGATCATCGCTTGCCACCCACATGCAATTAGTCCCGGAGGAAGTGACGAATCTTGACCTCGGGCTAATTCTTGGAAAGACGATCAATCAATCTCTGAGGAATTGGTCAATCATGCTCGATGAGGCTCTTTGGGCCTTTCCAACTGCCTTCAAGACTCGTATCGATTGACACTTCACCTTGTCGACTATTTAATGGTAAGTCTTGTAATTTATACGTCAACCTTGAGTATAAACCATTATGGGCGATGAAGCGACTAAATATGGATGCTAGTCTTACATCTTTAGAAAGAAGGTACCAACTACTAGAGTCGGAGGAGTACGTGGTCCATGCATTCGAAAGCACAATATTATATAAAGAGAAAGGTAATGATGCTAAGGTGCTTGGTAAAGTTCATGCCATGAGTTCTCACTCAATTCGATGACCCTCTCTCGGTCATAAGCAATCGGGGTACTCACATTCGAGTATTTTCAAACGAGGTTTCAAACTAACTAGAATAACTCATTTATTGATCATCGCTTGCCACCCACATGCAATTAGTCCGGACAAAGTGACGAATCTTGAGCTCGGGCTAATTCTTGGAAAGACGATCGATCAATCTCTCAAGGAATTGGTCAATCAAGCTCGATGAGGCTCTTTGGGCCTTTCCAAGTGCCTTAAAGACTCGTATCGATCGACACTTCACCTTGTCGACTATTTAATGGTAAGTCTTGTCATTTATCCGTCAACCTTGAGTATAAACCATTATGGGCGATGAAGCTACTAAATATAGATGCTAGTGTTACATCTTTGGAAAGAAAGTACCAAATACTAGAGTTGGAGGAGTACAAGTTCCATGCATTCGAAAGCGCAATATTATATAAAGAGAAAGGTAATGATGCTAAGGTGCTAGTAAAGTTCATGCCATGAGTTCTCACTCAATTCGATGACCCTCTCTCGGTCATAAGCAATCGGGGTACTCACTTTCGCAGTATTGTCAAATGAGTTTTCAAACTAACTAGAATAAGTCATTTATTGATCATCGCTTGCCACCCACATGCAATTAGTCCGGAGGAAGTGACGAATCATGAGCTCGAGCTAATTCTGGGAAAGACGATCGATCAATCTCTAAGGAATTGGTCAATCAAGCTCGATGAGGCTCTTTGGTCCTTTCCACCCGCCTTAAAGACTCGTAGCGATCGGCACTTCACCTTGTCGACTATTTAATGGTAAGTCTTGTCATTTATCATTCAACCTTGGGCATAAACCATTATGGGCGATGAAGCTACTAAATATAGATGCTAGTGTTACAGCTTTAGAAAGAAAGTACCAAATACTAGCGTTGGAGGAGTACGGGGTTCCATGCATTTGAAAGCGCACCATTATATAAACAGAAAGGTAATGATGCTATGGTGCTGGTAAAGTTCATGCCATGAGTTCTCACTCAATTCGATGACCCTCTCTCGGTCATAAGCAATCGGGGTACTCACTTTCAGAGTATTGTCAAATGAGTTTTCAAACTAACTAGAATAAGTCATTTATTGATCATCGCTTGCCACCCACATGCAATTAGTCCGGGAGGAAGTGACGAATCATGAGCTCGAGCTAATTCTTGGAAAGACAATCGATCAATCTCTATGGAATTGGTTAATCAAGCTCGATGAGGCTCTTTGGGCCTTTCCAACTACCTTCAAGACTCGTATCGATCCGCACTTCACCTTGTGAACTATTTAATGGTAAGTCTTGTCATTTATACGTCAACCTTGAGTATAAACCATTATGGGCGATGAAGCGACTAAATATAGATGCTAGTCTTAAATGTTTAGAAAGAAAGTACCAACTACTAGAGTTGGAGGAGTATAGGTTCCATGCATTCGAAAGCATAATATTATATAAAGAGAAAGGCAATGATGCTAAGGTGCTGGTGAAGTTCATGCCATGAGTTCTCACTCAATTCGACGACTCTCTCTCGGTCATAATCAATCGGGGTATTCACATTCGAGTATTTTCAAACGAGGTTTCAAACTAACTAGAATAACTCATTTATTGATCATCGCTTGCCACCCACATGCAATTAGTCCGGACAAAGTGACGAATCTTGAGCTCGGCCTAATTCTTGGAAAGACGATCGATCAATCTCCGAGGAATTGGTCAATCATGCTCGATGAGGCTCTTTGGGCCTTTCCAACTTCCTTCAAGACTCGTATAGCGATCGGCACTTCACCTTGTCAACTATTTAATGGTAAGTCTTGTCATTTATACGTCAACCTTGAGTATAAACCATTATGGGCGATGAAGCGACTAAATATGGATGCTAGTCTTACATCTTTAGAAAGAAAGTACCAACTACTAGAGTTGGAGGAGTACAGGTTCCATGCATTCGAAAGCACAATATTATATAAAGAGAAAGGTAATGATGCTAAGGTGCTGGTAAAATTCATGCCATGAGTTCTCACTCAATTCCATGACCCTCTCTCGGTCATAAGCGATCGGGGTACTCACATTCGCAGTATTTTCAAACGAGGTTTCAAACTAACTAGAATAACTCATTTATTGATCATCGCTTGCCACCCACATGCAATTAGTCCGGAGGAAGTGACGAATCTTGAGCTCGGGCTAATTCTTGGAAAGACGATGGATCAATCTCTCGAGGAATTGGTCAATCAAGCTCGATGAGGCTCTTTGGGCCTTTCCAAGTGCCTTCAAGACTCGTAACGATCGACACTTCACGTTGTCGACTATTTAATGGTAAGTCTTGTCATTTATCCGTCAACCTTGAGCATAAACCATTATGGGCGATGAAGCTACTAAATATGGATGCTAGTGTTACATCTTTAGAAAGAAATGTACCAAATACTAGCGTTGGAGGAGTAAGGTTCCATGCATTCGAAAGTGCAATATTATATAAAGAGAAAGGTAATGATGCTAAGGTGCCGGTTAAGTTCATGCCATGAGTTCTCACTCAATTCGATGACCCTCTCTCGGTCATAAGCAATCGGGGTACTCACTTTTTAGAGTATTGTCAAATGAGTTTTCAAACTAACTAGAATAAGTCATTTATTGATCATCGCTTGCCACCCACATGCAATTAGTCCGGAGGAAGTGACGAATCATGAGCTCGAGCTAATTCTTGGAAAGACGATCGATCAATCTCTAAGGAATTGGTCAATCAAGCTCGATGAGGCTCTTTAGGCCTTTCCAACTGCCTTCAAAACGCATATCGATCGACACTTCACATTGTCGACTATTTAATGGTAAGTCTTGTTATTTATCCGTCAACCTTGAGCATAAACCATTATGGGCGATGAAGCTACTAAATATAAATGCTAGTGTTACAGCTTTAGAAAGAAAGTACGAAATACTAGCGTTGGAGGAGTACAGGTTCCATGCATTCGAAAGCGCACTATTATATAAAGAGAAAGGCAATGATGCTAAGGTGCTGGTAAAGATCATGCCATGAGTTCTCACTCAATTCGACGACTCTCTCTCGGTCATAAGCAATCGGGGTACTCACATTCGGAGTATTTTCAAACGAGGTTTCAAACTAACTAGAATAACTCATTTATTGATCATCGCTTGCCACCCACATGCAATTAGTCTGGAGGAAGTGACGAATCTTGAGCTCGGGCTAATTCTTGGAAAGACGATCGATCAATCTCTAAGGAATTGGTCCATCAAGCTCGATGAGGCTCTTTGGGCCTTTCCAACTGCCTTCAAGACTCGTAGCAATCGGCACTTCACCTTCTCCACTATTTAATGGTAAGTCTTGTCATTTATACGTCAAACTTGAGTATAAACCATTATGGGCGATGGAGCGACTAAATATGGATGCTAGTCTTACATCTTTAGATATAATGTACCAACTACTAGAGTTGGAGGAGTATAGGTTCCATGCATTCGAAAGTGTAATATTATATAAAGAGGAAGGTAATGATGCTAAGGTGCTGGTTAAGTTCACGCCATGAGTTCTCACTCAATTCGATGACCCTCTCTCGGTCATAAGCAATCGGGTTACTCAGTTTCGAGTATTGTCAAATGAGTTTTCAAACTAACTAGAATAAGTCATTTATTGATCATCGCTTGCCACCCACATGCAATTAGTCTTGAGGAAGTGACGAATCATGAGCTCGAGCTAATTCTTGGAAAGACGATCGATCAATCTCTAAGGAATTGGTCAATCAAGCTCGATGAGGCTCTTTGTTTAATGCCTTCAAGACTCGTAACGATCAGCACTTCACATTGTCGACTATTTAATTGTAAGTCTTGTCATTTATCATCAACCTTGAGCATAAACCATTATGGGCGATGAAGCTACTAAATATAGATGCTAGTGTTACAGCTTTAGAAAGAAAGTACCAAATACTAGAGTTGGAGGAGTACAAGTTCCATGCATTCGAAAGGCACTATTATATAAAGAGAAAGGTAATGATGCTAAGGTGCTGGTAAAGTTCATGCCATGAGTTCTCACTCAATTCGATGACCCTCTCTCGGTCATAAGCAATCGGGGTACTCACTTTCAGAGTATTGTCAAATGAGTTTTCAAACTAACTAGAATAAGTCATTTATTGATCATCGCTTGCCACCCACATGCAATTAGTCCGGAGGAAGTGACGAATCATGAGCTCGAGCTAATTCTTGGAAAGACGATCGATCAATCTCTGAGGAATTGGTCAATCAAGCTCGATGAGGCTCTTTGGGCCTTTCCAACTGCCTTCAAGACTCGTATCGATCGGCACTTCACCTTGTGAACTATTTAATGGTAAGTCTTGTCATTTATACGTCAACCTTGAGTATAAACCATTATGGGCGATGAAGCGACTAAATATGGATGCTAGTCTTACATCTTTAGAAAGAAAGTACCAAATACTAGAGTTGGAGGAGTATAGGTTCCATGCATTCGAAAGCGTACTATTATATAAATAAAAAGGCAATGATGCTAAGGTGCTGGTAAAGTTCATGCCATGAGTTCTCACTCGAATTCGACGACTCTCTCTCGGTCATAAGCAATCGGGGTACTCACATTCAGAGTATTTTCAAACGAGGTTTCAAACTAACTAGAATAACTCATTTATTGATCATCGCTTGCCACCCACATGCAATTAGTCTGGACAAAGTGACGAATCTTGAGCTCGGGCTAATTCTTGGAAAGACGATCGATCAATCTCTGAGGAATTGGTCAATCATGCTCGATGAGGCTCTTTGGGCCTTTCCAACTTCCTTCAAGACTCGTATCGATCGGCACTTCACCTTGTGAACTATTTAATGGTAAGTCTTGTCATTTATACGTCAACCTTGAGTATAAACCATTATGGGCGATGAAGCGACTAAATATGGATGCTAGTCTTACATCTTTAGAAAGAAAGTACCAACTACTAGAGTTGGAGGAGTACGAAGTTCCATGCATTCGAAAGCACAATATTATATAAAGAGAAAGGTAATGATGCTAAGGTGCCGGTTAAGTTCATGCCATGAGTTCTCACTCAATTCGATGACCCTCTCTCGGTCATAAGCAATCAGGGTACTCACATTCAGAGTATTTTCAAACGAGGTTTCAAACTAACTAGAATAACTCATTTATTGATCATCGCTTGCCACCCACATGCAATTAGTCTGGAGGAAGTGACGAATCTTGAGCTCGAGCTAATTCTTGGAAAGACGATCGATCAATCTCTGAGGAATTGGTCAATCAAGCTCGATGAGGCTCTTTGGGCCTTTCCAACTGCCTTCAAGACTCGTATCGATCGGCACTTCACGTTGTCGACTATTTAATGGTAAGTCTTGTCATTTATACGTCAACCTTGAGCATAAACCATTATGGGCGATGAAGCTACTAAATATGGATGCTAGTGTTACATCTTTGGAAAGAAAGTACCAAATACTAGAGTTGGAGGAGTACAAGTTCCATGCATTCGAAAGCGCACTATTATATAAAGAGAAAGGTAATGATGCTAAGGTGCTGGTAAAGTTCATGCCATGAGTTCTCACTCAATTCGATGACCCTCTCTCGGTCATAAGCAATCGGGGTACTCACTTTCAGAGTATTTTCAAATGAGTTTTCAAACTAACTAGAATAAGTCATTTATTGATCATCGCTTGCCACCCACATGAAATTAGTCTGGAGGAAGTGACGAATCATGAGCTCGGGCTAATTCTTGGAAAGACGATCGATCAATCTCTCGAGGAATTGGTCAATCAAGCTCGATGAGGCTC
>JAUJYP020001433.1:0-68675 GCA_030674075.2 Linum usitatissimum
CTCTCGATTCCATGGAGCGGAGGAGCCAGGTCGGGACTAAAATTAAGACCATACCACAATGTAAAGATAGAGATAGGATTGAAAAGTGCAAAAGTATCGAGATACCACCAACTACACAAGTATTTGAGATCGATTGGGTCGGATATCACCATTACAAAGTAACTAAACCATACCTCTCGGTTTACAAACCACTTGACTCTCTCGGTTGAAAAAATATCCTACACATATCCAACCATCAGAAATATAAAACGCAAGTATTAATTGAAGCAATAACAAAATAATATTATCGAAAATCTTGAGAATGGTAGAATTTACAAAAATGAATTGTTTTTACTTTCGCTATTCTTTAACACTTTCTGTTATGATTAGTATTTTATGCCTAAATAAAATTATTTTATTATATAAAAAATTAGGAAATGGTGCTTAGCAAATTTCGGTAACTAGTTAAAGAAAAAATCAAAAACTAAATCATGATTTTTGAACTACACGAATAGAGTTTGAAACAAGTACGAACTAGGTCGACAAGTAATGGTAGGAATTGAGTCATAATGAAATTTTAGTGCACCAAATTGCCGGAACTTGGTCGGGACTAAAATTAAGACCACTGTTTCTCTATGTAAAGATAGAATAGAATTGAAAAGTGCAAAAGTATCGAGATACCACCAAGTACACACGTATTTGGGTCATTGGGTCGGATATCACCATTACCGAAGTAACTAAACCATAGCTCTCTCTTTTTACAAACCATAGCTCTCGGTTGAAATAATATCCTACACGTATCCAACCATCAAATATAAAACGCAAGTATTAATTGAAGCAATAAGTTTATTTTTTATAATATTATCGAAAAATCTTGAGAATGGTAGAATTTACAAAAATGAATTTGTTTTTGCTTTCGCTATTGTATAACACTCTCTTATGATTAGTATTTTATGCTTAAATAAAATTAATTATTCATATAAAAGTTAGGAAATGGTGCTTAGCAAATTTCGGTAACTAGTTAAAGAAAAAAATCAAAAACTAAATCATGATTTCTGAACGCACGAATAGGGCCGAGAGAAAATACGAGGAACTAGGTCGACAAGTAATGGTAGGAATTGAGTTATGACTAAATTTTGGGAATTCCAAATTTTAGGAACTTGGTCGGGACAAAAATTAAGACCTACATCTATGTAAAGGTAGAGATAGAATTGAAAAATACCAAAGGATCGAGATACCACAAACTACATATGTATTTTGGTCGATTGGGTCGAATATGACAATGACCAAGTAACTAAACCATAGCTCTAAGTTTATGACACCAAAGCTCTCAATTGAAAAAATATCCTACATATACCCAACCATCAAATATAAAACGCAAGTATTAATTGATGCAATCAGTATCTTTTTTATAATATTATCCATAAATCTTTAGGATGGTAGAATTTACCAAATTGTAAAGTTTTTACGTTCTCTAATGTATAACAATCGTCTTATGATTAGTATTTTATACCTAAATAAAATCATTTATTGATATAAAAAATTAGGAAATAGTGCTCAGCAGATTTCGGTAACTTGTTACAGTAAAAATCAAAAACTAAAAAGCATGATTTTTTAACATCACGAAGAGGCCGAGAGCAAATACGAGGAACTAGGTCGAGAAGAAACGGTGGGAATTGAGTCATGACAAAATTTTGGGAACTCGGTCGGGGCTAAAATTACGACGCTACCTCTATGTAAAGGTAGAGATAGAATTGAAAAATGCCAAAGGATCGAGATACCACCAACTACACATGTATTTTGCAAGATTGGGTCGGATATGACCATTACCAAGTAACTAAACCATAGCTCTCAGTTTACGGACCATAGCTCTCAATTGAAAAAATATCCTACACATACCCAACCATCAAATATAAAATGCAAGTATTAATTGAAGCAATAAATTTCTTTTTTATATTATTATCCATAAATCTTTAGGATGGTAGAATTTCCCAAAATTTATTGTTTTTACTTTCTCTAATGTATAACATTCCTTTATGATTAGTATTTTATGCCTAAATAAAATTATTTATTCATATAAAAAATTAGGAAATGGTACTCAGCAGATTTTGGTAACTAGTTAAAGAAAAAATCAAAAACTAAATCATGATTTTTGAACTTCGCGAATAGGGCCGAGAGCAAATACGAGGAACTAAGTCGAGAAGAAATTGTAGGAATTGAGTCATGACTAAATTTTGGGAAGTCCAAATTTTAGGAACTTGGTCGGGACTAAAATTACGACACTACCTCTATGTAAAGATAGTGATAGAATTGAAAAATGCCAAAGTATCGAGATACCACCAACTACACAAGTATTTTAGTCGATTGGGTCGGATATGACCATCAACAAGTAACTAAACCATAGCTCATAGTTTACAGACCATAGCTCTCAATTGAAAAAATATCCTACACATACCCAACAATCGAATATAAAACACAAGTATTAATTGAAGCAAACAGTCTTTCTTTTTATAATATTATCCATAAATCTTTAGGATGGTAGAATTTACCAAAATGTATTGTTTTTACTTTCTATAATGTATAATACTCTCTTATGTTTAGTATTTTATGCATAAATAAAAATATTTATTCATATAAAAAATTAGGAAATGGTGCTCAGCATATTTCGGTAACTAGTTAAAGAAAAAAGCAAAAACTAAATCAAGATTTTTGAACTGCACGAATAGGGCCGAGAGAAAATACGAGGAACTAGGTCGACAAGTAATGGTAGGAATTGAGTTATGACTCAATTTTGGGTACTCCAAATTCTAGGAACTTGGTCGGGACTAAAATTAAGACCCTACCATTATTTAAAGATAGAGATAGAATTGAAAAATGCCAAAGAATCGAGATACCGCCAACTACACAAGTATTTGGGTCGACTGGGTCAGATATCAACATTACCAACTAAACAATACCTCTCAGTGTCTAAAACATGTTCCTCGGTTGACAAAAATATCCTACACATACCCAACCATCAATTTTAGGAACTTGGTCGGGACTAAAATTAAGACCCTACCTCTATGTAAAGGTAGAGATAGAATTGAAAAATACCAAAGGATCGAGATAGCA
Source organism: Linum usitatissimum (assembly GCA_030674075.2). Lineage (NCBI taxonomy): Eukaryota > Viridiplantae > Streptophyta > Magnoliopsida > Malpighiales > Linaceae > Linum > Linum usitatissimum. The sequence continues at coordinate 3,091 of JAUJYP020001433.1, forward strand.
CCAACAACACATGTATTTGGGTCGATTGGGTCGAATATGACCATGACCAAGTAACTAAACCATAGCTCTAAGTTTACAGACAATAGCTCTCAATTGAACAAATATTCTACATATACCCAACCATCAAATATAAAACGCAAGTATTAATTGAAGCAAACAGTTTCTTTATATAATATTATCTAAAAATCTTGAGAATGGTAGAATTTACAAAAATGTATTATTTTTGCTTTCTCTAATGTATAAAACTCTCTTATGATTAGTATTTTATGCCTAAATAAAATTATTTATTCATATAAAACATTAGGAAATGATGCTCAGTAAATTTCGGTAACTAGTTAAAGACAAAATCAAAAACTAAATCATGATTTTTGAACTTCGGGAATAGGGCCGAGAGCAAATAAGAGGAACTAGGTCGACAAGAAATGGTAGGAATTGAGTCATGACTAATTTTGGGATCTCAAAATTTTAGGAACTTGGTCGGGACTAATATTACGACGCTACCACTATGTAAAGATAAAGATAGAATTGAAACATGCCAAAGGGTCGAGTTACCACCAACTAAACATGTATTTTGGTCGATTGGGTCGGATATGACCATTACCAAGTAAGTAAACCATAGCTCTCAGTTTACAGACCATAGCTCTCAATTGATAAAATATCCTACACATACCCAACCATCAAATATAAAACCCACGTATTAATTGAAGCAATAAGTTTCTTTTTTATATTATTATCCATAAATCTTTAGGATGCTAGAATTTACCAAAATATTTTTTTTTTACTTTCTCTAATGTATAACACTCTCTTATGATTACAATTTAATGTCTAAATAAAATTATTTATTCATATAAAAAATTAGGAAATGGTTCTCAGCAGATTTCGATAACTAGTTAAACAAAAAATAAAAAACTAAATCATGATTTTTGAACTTCGCGAATAGGGCCGAGCGCAAATACGAAGAACTAGGTCGAGAATAAATTGTAAGAATTGAGTCATGACAAAACTTTGGGAATTCCAAATTTTAGGAACTTGGTCGGGACTAAAATTAAGACCCTACCTCTATGTAAAGGTAGAGATAGAATTGAAAAATGCCAAAGGATCGAGATACCACCAACTACTCATGTATTTTGCAAGATTGGGTCGGATATGACCATTACCAAGTAACTAAACCATAGCTCTCAGTTTACAGACCATAGCTGTCAATTGAAAAAATATCCTACACATACCCAACCATCAAATATAAAACGCAAGTATTAATTGAAGTAATAAATTTCTTTTTTATATTATTATCCATAAATCTTAAGGATGCTAGAATTTACCAAAATATATTGTTTTTACTTTCTCTAATGTATGACACTCTCTTATGATTAGTACTTTATGCCTAATAAAATAATTTATTCATATAAAAAATTAGGAAATGGTGCTTAGCAGATTTCGGTAACTAGTTAAAGAAAAAATCAAAAACTAAATCATGATTTTTGAACTACACGAATAGGGCTGAGAGCAAGTACGAGGAACTAGGTCGACAAGTAATGGTAGGAATTGAGTCATGACAAAAGTTTAGGTACTCCAAATTTTAGGAACTTGGTCGGGACTAAAATTAAGACCCTACCTCTATGTAAAGATAGAGATAGAATTGAAAAGTGCAAAAGTATCGAGATACCACCAACTACACAAGTATTTGGGTCGATTGGGTCGGATATCACCATTACCATGTAACTAAACCATAGCTCTCGGTTTACAAACCATAGCTCTCGGTTGAAATAATATCCTACACGTATCCAACCATCAAATATAAAACGCAAGTATTAATTGAAGCAATAAGTTTATTTTTTATAATATTATCGAAAAATCTTGAGAATGGTAGAATTTACGAAAATGAATTGTTTTTGCTTTCTCTTTGTATAACACTCTCTTATGATTAGTATTTTATGCTTAAATAAAATTAATTATTCATATAAAAAGTTAGGAAATGGTGCTTAGCAAATTTCGGTAACTAGTTAAAGAAAAAATCAAAAACTAAATCATGATTTTTGAACAGCACGAATAGGGCCGAGAGAAAATACGAGGAACTAGGTCGACAAGTAATGGTAGGAATTGAGTTATGACTAAATTTTGGGAATTCCAAATTTTAGGAACTTGGTCGGGACAAAAATTAAGACCCTACATCTATGTAAAGGTAGAGATAGAATTGAAAAATACCAAAGGATCGAGATACCACAAACTACATATGTATTTTGGTCGATTGGGTCGAATATGACAATGACCAAGTAACTAAACCATAGCTCTAAGTTTACAGACCAAAGCTCTCAATTGAAAAAATATCCTACATATACCCAACCATCAAATATAAAACGCAAGTATTAATTGATGCAATTAGTTTCTTTTTTATAATATTATCCATAAATCTTTAGATGGTAGAATTTACCAAATTGTAAAGTTTTTACGTTCTCTAATGTATAACACTGTCTTATGATTAGTATTTTATACCTAAATAAAATCATTTATTGATATAAAAAATTAGGAAATAGTGCTCGGCGGATTTCGGTAACTTGTTAGAGAAAAATCAAAAACTAAAAAGCATGATTTTTTAACATCACGAATAGGGCCGAGAGCAAATACGAGGAACTAGGTCGAGAAGAAACGGTAGGAATTGAGTCATGACAAAATTTTGGGAACTCGGTCGGGTCTAAAATTACTACGCTACCTCTATGTAAAGGTAGAGATAGAATTGAAAAATGCCAAAGGATCGAGATACCACCAACTACACATGTATTTTGCAAGATTGGGTCGGATATGACCATTACCAAGTAACTAAACCATAGCTCTCAGTTTACGGACCATAGCTCTCAATTGAAAAAATATCCTACACATACCCAACCATTAAATATAAAACGCAAGTATTAATTGAAGCAATAAATTTCTTTTTTATATTATTATCCATAAATCTTTAGGATGGTAGAATTTCCCAAAATTTATTGTTTTTACTTTCTCTAATGTATAACATTCTTTTATGATTAGTATTTTATGCCTAAATAAAATAATTTATTCATATAAAAAATTAGGAAATGATGATCAAATGATTTCGGTAACTAGTTAAAGAAAAAATCAAAAACTAAATCATGATTTTTGAAATTCGAGAATAGGGCTAAGAGCAAATATAAGGAACTAGGTCGAAAAGAAATGGTAGGAATTGAGTCATGACAAAGTTTTGGGTACTCGAAATTTTAGGAACTTGGTCGGGACTAAAATTAAGACCGACCTCAATGTAAAGATAGAGATAGAATTGAAAAGTGCAAAAGTATCGAGATACCACCAACTACACAAGTATTTGGGTCGATTGGGTCGGATATCACCATTACCAAGTAACTAAACCATAGCTCTCGGTTTGAGACCATAGCTCTCGGTTGAAAAAATATCACACATACCCAACCATCAAATATAAAACGCAAGTATTAATTGCAACAATAAGTTTCTTTTTTATAATATTATCCATAAATCTTAAGGATGCTAGAATTTACCAAAATGTATTGTTTTTACTTTCTCTAATGTATGACACTCTCTTATGATTAGTATTTTATGCCTAAATAAAATAATTTATTCATATAAAAAATTAGGAAATGGTGCTTAGCGGATTTCGGTAACTAGTTAATGAAAAAATCAAAAACTAAATCATGATTTTTGAACTTCACGAATAGGGCCGAGCGCAAATACGAGGAACTAGGTCGAGAAGAAATTTTAAGAATTGAGTCATGACAAAACTTTGGGAATTCCAAATTTTAGGAACTTGGTCGGGACTAAAATTAAGACCCTACCTCTATGTAAAGGTAGAGATAGAATTGAAAAATACCAAAGGATCGAGATAGCACCAACGACACATGTATTTGGGTCGATTGGGTTGAATATGACCATGACCAAGTAACTAAACCATAGCTCTAAGTTTACGAGACCATAGCTCTCAATTGAAAAAATATCCTACATATACCCAACCATCAAATATAAAACGCAAGTATTAATTGAAGCAAACGGTTGTTTATATAATATTATCCAAAAATCTTGAGAATGGTAGAATTTACAAAAATGTATTATTTTTGCTTTCTCTAATGTATAAAACTCTCTTATGATTAGTATTTTATGCCTAAATAAAAATATTTATTCATATAAAAAATTAGGAAATGATGCTCAGCAAATTTCGGTAACTAGTTAAAGAAAAAATCAAAAACTAAATCATGATTTTTGAACTTCGCGAATAGGGCCGAGAGCAAATACGAGGAACTAAGTCGAGAAGAAATGGTATGAATTGAGTCATGACAAAATTTTTGGAGGCTGCAAATTTTAGGAACTTGGTTAGGACTAAAATTTAGACCCTACCTCTATGTAAAGGTAGAGATAGAATTGAAAAATGCCAAAGTATCAAAATACCACCAACTACACATGTATGTTTGGTCGATTGGGTCGGATATGACCATTACCAAGTAACTAAACCATAGCTCTCATTTTACAAAACATAGCACTCAGTTGACAAAATATCCTACACATACCCAACCATCAAATGTAAAATGCAAGTATTAATTGCAGCAATAAGTTTCTTTTTTATAATATTATCCATAAATCTTAAGGATGCTAGAATTTACCAAAATGTATTGTTTTTACTTTCTCTAATGTATGACACTCTCTTATGATTAGTATTTTATGCCTAAATAAAATTATTTATTCATATAAAAAATTAGGAAATGGTACTCGGCGGATTTCGGTAACTAGTTAAAGAAAAAAATCAAAAACTAAATCATGATTTTTGAACTTCGCGAATAGGGCCGAGAGCAAATACGAGGAACTAAGTCGAGAAGAAATGGTAGGAATTGAGTCATGACTAAATTTTGGGAAGTCCAAATTATAGGAACTTGGTCGGGACTAAAATTAAGACGCTACCTCTATGTAAAGATAGAGATAGAATTGAAAAATGCAAAAGTATCGAGATACCACCAACTACACAAGTATTTTAGTCGATTGGGTCGGATATGACCATTACCAAGTAACTAAACCATAGCTCTCAGTTTACAGACCATAGCTGTCATTTGAAAAAATATCCTACACATACCCAACAATCAAATATAAAACACAAGTATTAATTGAAGCAAACAGTTTCTTTTTTATAATATTATCCATAAATCTTTAGGATGGTAGAATTTACCAAAATTTATTGTTTTTACTTTCTATAATGTATAATACTCTCTTATGTTTAGTATTTTATGCATAAATAAAAATATTTATTCATATAAAATATTAGGAAATGGTGCTCAGCAGATTTCGGTAACTAGTTAAAGAAAAAATCAAAAACTAAATCATGATTTTTGAAATTCGAGAATAGGGCCAAGAGCAAATATAAGGAACTAGGTCGAAAAGAAATGGTAGGAATTGAGTCATGACAAAGTTTTGGGTACTCGAAATTTTAGGAACTTGGCGGGACTAAAATTAAGACCCTACCTCAATGTAAAGATAGAGATAGAATTGAAAAGTGCAAAAGTATCGAGATACCACCAACTACCACAAGTATTTGGGTCGATTGGGTCGGATATCATCATTACCAAGTAACTAAACCATAGCTCTCAGTTTACAAACCATAGCTCTCGGTTGAAAAAATATCCTACACATACCCAACCATCAAATATAAAACGCAAGTATTAATTGCAGCAATAAGTTTCTTTTTTATAATATTATCCATAAATCTTAAGGATGCTAGAATTTACCAAAATGTATTGTTTTTACTTTCTCTAATGTATGACACTCTCTTATGATTAGTATTTTATGCCTAAATAAAATTATTTATTCATATAAAAAATTAGGAAATGGTACAATGAGATTTCGGTAACTAGTTAAAGAAAAATGAAAAACTAAATCATGATTTTTGAACTTCGCGAATAGGGCCGAGAGCAAATACGAGGAACTAAGTCGAGAAGAAATGGTAGGAATTGAGTCATGACTAAATTTTGGGAAGTCCAAATTATAGGAACTTGGTCGGGACTAAAATTACGACGCTACCTCCATGTAAAGATAGAGATAGAATTGAAAAATGCAAAAGTATCGAGATACCACCAACTACACAAGTATTTTAGTCGATTGGGTCGGATATGACCATTACCAAGTAACTAAACCATAGCTCATAGTTTACGAGACCATAGCTCTCTATTGAAAAAATATCCTACACATACCCAACAATCAAATATAAAACACAAGTATTAATTGAAGCAATAAGTTTCTTTTTTATAATATTATCCATAAATCTTTAGGATGGTAGAATTTACCAAAATGTATTGTTTTTACTTTCTATAATGTATAATACTCTCTTATGTTTAGTATTTTATGCATAAATAAAAATATTTATTCATATAAAATATTAGGAAATGGTGCTCGAGATTTCGGTAACTAGTTAAAGAAAAAATCAAAAACTAAATCATGATTTTTTGAAATTCGAGAATAGGGCCGAGAGCAAATATAAGGAACTAGGTCGAAAAGAAATGGTAGGAATTGAGTCATGACAAAGTTTTGGGTACTCGAAATTTTAGGAACTTGGCGGGACTAAAATTAAGACCCTACCTCAATGTAAAGATAGAGATAGAATTGAAAAGTGCAAAAGTATCGAGATACCACCAACTACACAAGTATTTGGGTCGATTGGGTCGGATATCACCATTACCAAGTAACTAAACCATAGCTCTCAGTTTACAAACCATAGCTCTCGGTTGAAAAAGTATCTACACATACCTAACCATCAAATATAAAACGCAAGTATTAATTGCAGCAATAAGTTTCTTTTTTATAATATTATCCATAAATCTTAATGATCTTAGAATTTACCAAAATGTATTGTTTTTACTTTCTCTAATGTATGACACTCTCTTATGATTAGTATTTTATGCCTAAATAAAATTATTTATTCATATAAAAAATTAGGAAATGGTGCTCGGCAGATTTCGGTAACTAGTTAAAGAAAAAAATCAAAAACTAAATCATGATTTTTGAACTTCGCGAATAGGGCCGAGAGCAAATACGAGGAACTAGGTCGAAAATAAATTGTAAGAATTGAGTCATGACAAAACTTTGGGAATTCAAAATTTTAGGAACTTGGTCGGGAATAAAATTAAGACCCTACCTCTATGTTAAGGTAGAGATAGAATTGAAAAATGCCAAAGGATCGAGATACCACTAACTACTCATGTATTTTGCAAGATTGGGTCGGATATGACCATTACCAAGTAACTAAACCATAGCTCTCGTTTACAAAACATAGCACTCAATTGACAAAATATCCTACACATACACAACCATCAAATATAAAACGCAAGTATTAATTGAAGTAATAAATTTCTTTTTTATATTATTATCCATAAATCTTAAGGATCTTTAGGAATTTACCAAAATATATTGTTTTTTACTTTCTCTAATGTATGACACTCTCTTATAATAAGTATTTTATGCCTAATAAAATAATTTATTCATATAAAAAATTAGGAAATGGTGCTCGGTTGATTTCGGTAACTAGTTAATGAAAAAATCAAAAACTAAATCATGATATTTGAACTTCGCGAATAGGGCCGAGCGCAAGTACGAGGAACTAGGTCGAGAAGAAATTGTTAGAATTGAGTCATGACAAAACTTTGGAAATTCAAATTTTAGGAACTTGGTCGGGACTAAAATTAAGACCCTACGTCTATGTAAAGGTAGAGATAGAAGTGAAAAATACCAAAGGATCGAGATACCATCAACTACACATGTATTTGGGTCGATTGGGTCGAATATGACCATGACCAAAGTAACTAAACCATAGCTCTCAGTTCACGCACTAAAGCTCTCAATTGAAAAAATATCCTACATATACCTAACCATCAAATATAAAACGCAGTATTAATTGAAGCAAACAGTCTCTTTTTATAATATTATGCAAAAATCTTGAGAATGGTAGAATTTACAAAAATGTATTATTTTTGCTTTCTCTAATGTATAACACTCTCTTATGATTAGTATTTTACGCCTAAATAAAATTATTTATTCATATAAAAAATTAGGAAATGGTGCTCAGTTTATTTTGGTAACTAGTTAATGAAAAAAATCAAAAGCTAAATCATGATTTTTTGAACTTCACGAATAGTGTCGAGGGCAAAAACGAGGAACTAGGTCGAGAAGAAATGGTAGGAATTGAGTCATGACAAAATTTTGGGAACTCGAAATTTTAGGAACTTGGTTGAAACTAAAAGTACGATGCTACCTCTATGTAAAGATCGAGATAGAATTGAAAGATGCCAAAGGATCGACATACCACAAACTACACATGTATTTTTGTCGATTGGGTCGATATGACCATTAATAAGTGACTAAACCATAGCTCTTAGTTTACAAATAATAGCTCTCAATTGAAAAAAATCCTACACATACTTAACCATCAAATATAAAATGCAAGTATTAATTGAAGCAATAAGTTTCTTTTTTATATAATTATCCATAAATCTTTAGGATGGTAGAATTTACCAAAATGTATTGTTTTTTACTTTCTCTAATGTATAACACTCTCTTATGATTAGTATTTTATGCCTAAGTAAAAATATTTATTCATATAAAAAATTAGGAAATGGGTATGAGCCGATTTACATTGACTAGTTAAAGAAAAAAATCAAAAACTAAATCATGATTTATTAACATCGCGAATAGGGCCGAGAGCACGTCCAAGGAAGTGGGTCGAGAAGAAATGGTAAGAATTGAGTATCAAAGGCTAAATTTTTAAGGAACGCGCGAATATTAGGAACTGTGATCGGGACCTAATGCTGACCCTTTACCTCTATGTAAAGATAGAGATAGGAACTTTAAAAATGCCAAAGGATCGAGTTACCACCAACTAAACATGTATTTTGGTCGAGTGGGTCGGATAGGACCATTACCAAGTAAGTAAACCATAGCTCTCGGTTTACGAGATCATATCTCTCAATTGAAAAAATATCCTACACATACCGAACCATCAAATATAAAACGCACGTATTAATTGAAGCAATAAGTTTCTTTTTTATATTATTATCCATAAATCTTTAGGATGGTAGATTTTACCAAAATGTATTGTTTTTACTTTCTATAATGTATAACACTCTCTTATGATTAGTATTTTATTGCTTAAATAAAATTATTTATTCATATAATAAATTAGGAAATGGTGCTCACCAGATTTCGGTAACTAGTTTAAGAAAAAATCAAAAACTAAATCATGATATTTGATCTTCAGCGAAGAGGGTCGAGAGCAAATAAGGGGAACTAGGTCGAGAAGAAATGGTAGGAATTGAGTCATGACAAAATTTTGGAAACTCCATATTTTAGGAACTTGGTCGAGAATAATATTACGACGCTAAATCTATGTAAAGATAAAGATAGAATTGAAAAATGCCAAAGATCGAGTTACCACCAAATAAACATGTAATTTGGTCGGTTGGGTCAGATATGACCATTACCAAGAAAGCAACGCCATACTCTCAGTTTACGGACATAGCTCTCAATTGAAAAAATATCCTACACATACCCAACCATCAAATATAAAACCCACGTATTAATGGAAGCAATAAGTTTCTTTTTTATATTATTATCCATAAATCTTTAGGATGGTAGAATTTACCAAAATATATTGTTTTTACTTTCTCTAATGTATAACACTCTCTTATGATTAGTATTTTATGCCTAAATAAAATTATTTATTCATATAAAAAATTAGGAAATGGTGCTCAAGAATTTCGGTAACTAGTTAAAGAAAAAAATCAAAAACTAAATCATGATATTTGAACTTCGCGAATAGGGCCGAGAGCAAATACGAGGAACTAGGTCGAGAAGAAATGGTAGAAATTGAGTCATCACAAAATTTTGGAAACTCCATATTTTAGGAACTTGGTCGGGAATAATATTACGACGCTAAATCTATGTAAAGATAGAGATAGAATTGAAAAATGCCGAAGGATCGAGTTACCACCAAATAAACATGTAATTTGGTCGATTGGGTCGGATATGACCATTACCAAGTAAGCAAACCATAGCTCTCAGTTCTAGGACCATAGCTCTCAATTGAAAAAATATCCTACACATACCCAACCATCAAATATAAAACCCAAGTATTAATTGAAGCAATAAGTTTTTTTTATATTATTATCCCTAAATCTTTAGGATGGTAGAATTTACCAAAATATATTGTTTTTACTTTCTCTAATGTATAACACTCTCTTATGATTAGTATTTTATGCCTAAATAAAATTATTTATTCATATAAAAAATTAGGAAATGGTGCTCGGCAGATTTCGGTAACTAGTTAAAGAAAAAATCAAAAACTAAATCATGATTTTTGAACTTCGCGAATAAGGCCGAGAGCAAATACGAGGAACTAGGTCGAGAAGAAATGGTAGGAATTGAGTCATGACTAAATTTTGGGAACTCCAAATTTTAGAACTTGGTCGGGACTAATATTACGATGCTACCTCTATGTAAAGATAAAGATAGAATTGAAAAATGCCAAAGGATCGAGTTACCACCAACTAAACATGTATTTTGGTCGATTGGGCCTGATATGACCATTACCAAGTAACTAAACCATAGCTCTCGTTTACGGATCATATCTCTCAATTGAAAAAATATCCTACACATACCCAACCATCAAATATAAAACGCACGTATTAATTCAAGCAATAAGTTTCTTTTTTATATTATTATCCATAAATCTTTAGGATGGTAGAATTTACCAAAATATATTGTTTTTACTTTGTCTAATCTATAACATTCTCTTATGATTAGTATTTTATGCCTAAATAAAATTATTTATTCATATAAAAAATTAGGAAATGGTGCTCAACAGATTTCGATAACTAGTTAAAGAAAAAATCAAAAACTAAATCATGATTTTGAACTTCGCGAATAGGCCGAAGCAAAAATACAAGGAACTGGGTCGAGAAGAAATGGTAGGAATTGAGTCATGACTAAATTTGGGAACCCCAAATTTTAGGAACTTGGTCGAGACTAAAATTACGACGCTACCTCTATGTAAAGATAAAGATAGAATTGAAAAATGCCAAAGGATCGAGTTACCACCAAATAAACATGTATTTTGGTCGACTGGGTCAGATATGACCATTACCAAGTAACAAAACCATAGCTCTCCAGCTACAGACCATAGCTCTCAATTGAAAAAATATCCTACACATACCCAACCATCAAATATAAAACCCACGTATTAATTGAAGCAATAAGTTTCTTTTTTATATTATTATCCATAAATCTTTAGGATGGTAGAATTTACCAAAATATATTGTTTTTACTTTCTCTAATGTATAACACTCTCTTATGATTAGTATTTTATGCCTAAATAAAATTATTTATTCATATAAAAAATTAGGAAATGGTGCTCATCAGATTTCGGTAACTAGTTAAAAGAAAAATCAAAAACCAAATCATGATTTTTGAACTTCGCGAATAAGGCCGAGACTAAATACAGAGGAACTAGGTCGAGAAGAAATGGTAGGAATTGAGTCATGACTAAATTTTGGAAACTCCAAATTTTAGGAACTTGGTCGGGACTAATATTACGACGCTAACTCTATGTAAAGATAAAGATAGAATTGAAAAATGCCAAAGGATCGAGTTACCACCAACTAAACATGTATTTTGGTCGATTGGGTCGGATATGACCATTACCAAGTAAGTAAACCATAGCTCTCGGTTTACGGATCATATCTCTCAATTGAAAAAATATCCTACACATACCCAACCATCAAATATAAAACGCACGTATTAATTGAAGCAATAAGTTTCTTTTTTATATTATTATCCATAAATCTTTAGGATGGTAGAATTTACCAAAATATATTGTTTTTACTTTCTCTAATGTATAACACTCTCTTATGATTAGTATTTTATTCCTAAATAAAATTATTTATTCATAATAAAAATTAGGAAATGGTGCTAAGCAAATTTCGGTAACTAGTTAAAGAAAAATCAAAAACTAAATCATGATTTTTGATCTTCGCGAATAGGGCCGAGAGCAAATACGAGGAACTAGGTCGAGAAGAAATGGTAGGAATTGAGTCATGACAAAATTTTGGAAACTCCAAATTTTAGGAACTTGGTCGGGAATAATATTACGACGCTAACTCTATGTAAAGATAAAGATAGAATTGAAAAATGCCAAAGGATCGAGTTACCACCAAATAAACATGTATTTTGGTCGACGGGTCGGATATGACCATTACCAAGTAAGTAAACCATAGCTCTCAGTTATAGACCATAACTCTCAATTGAAAAAATATCCTACACATACCCAACCATCAAATATAAAACCCACGTATTAATGAAGCAATAAGTTTCTTTTTTATATTATTATCCATAAATCTTTAGGATGGTAGAATTTACCAAAATATATTGTTTTTACTTTCTCTAATGTATAACACTCTCTTATAATTAGTATTTTATTCATAAATAAAATTATTTATTCATATAAAAAATCAGGAAATGGTGCTCACCAAATTTCGGTAACTAGTTAAAGAAAAAATCAAAAAGTAAATAATGATATTTGATCTTCACGAATAGGGCCGAGAGCAAATACGAGGAACTAGGTCGAGAAGAAATGGTCGGAATTGAGTCATCATAAAATTTTGGGAACCCCAAATTTTAGGAACATGGTCGGGACTAAAATTACGACGCTACCTCTATGTAAAGATAGAGATAGAATTTAAAAATGCCAAAGGATCGAGTTACCACCAAATAAACATGTATTTTGGTCGATTGGGTCGGATATGACCATTACCAAGTAAGTAAACCATAGCTCTCGGTTTACGGATCATATCTCTCAATTGAAAAAATATCCTACACATACCCAACCATCAAATATAAAACCCACGTATTAATGGAAGCAATAAGTTTCTTTTTTATATTATTATCCATAAATCTTTAGGATGGTAGAATTTACCAAAATATATTGTTTTTACTTTCTCTAATGTATAACACTCTCTTATGATTAGTATTTTATGCCTACATAAAATTATTTATTCATATAAAAAATAAGGAAATGGTGCTCCGCAGATTTCGATAACTAGTTAAAGAAAAAATCAAAAACTAAATCATGATTTTTGAACTTCGCGAATAGGGACGAGAGCAAATACAAGGAACTAGGTCGAGAAGAAATGGTAGGAATTGAATCATGACTAAATTTTGGGAACCCCAAATTTTAGGAACATGGTCGGGACTAAAATTACGACGCTACCTCTATGTAAAGATAGAGATAGAATTTAAAAATGCCAAAGGATCGAGTTACCACCAACTAAACATGTATTTTGGTCGATTGGGTCGGATATGACCATTACCAAGTAAGTAAACCATAGCTCTCAGTTTACAGATCATATCTCTCAATTGAAAAAATATCCTACACATACCCAACCATCAAATATAAAACCCACGTATTAATTGAAGCAATAAGTTTCTTTTTATTTTATTATCCATAAATCTTTAGGATGGTAGAATTTACCAAAATATATTGTTTTTACTTTCTCTAATGTATAACACTCTCTTATAATTAGTATTTTATTCCTAAATAAAATTATTTATTCATATAAAAAATCAGGAAATGGTGCTCACCAAATTTCGGTAACTAGTTAAAGAAAAAATCAGAAACTAAATCATGATATTTGATCTTCGCGAATAGGGCCGAGAGCAAATATGAGGAACTAGGTCGAGAAGAAATGGAAAGAATTGAGTCATCACAAAATTTTGGGAACCCCAAATTTTAGGAACTTGGTCAGGAATAATATGACGACGCTAAATCTATTTAAAGATAAAGTTAAAATGAAAAATGCCAAAGGATCGAGTTACCACCAAATAAACATGTAATTTGGTCGACTGGGTCGGATATGACCATTACCAAGTAAGTAAACCATAGCTCTCAGTTTACAGATCATATCTCTCAATTGAAAAAATATCCTACACATACCCAACCATCAAATATAAAACCCACGTATTAATTGAAGCAATAAGTTTCTTTTTTATATTATTATCCATAAATCTTTAGGATGGTAGAATTTACCAAAATATATTGTTTTTACTTTCTCTAATGTATAACACTCTCTTATGATTAGTATTTTATTCCTAAATAAAATTATTTATTCATATAAAAAATCAGGAAATGGTGCTCACCAAATTTCGGTAACTAGTTAAAGAAAAAATCAGAAACTAAATCATGATTTTTGAACTTCGCGAATAGGGCGAGAGCAAATACAAGGAACTAGGTCGAGAAGAAATGGTAGGAATTGAGTCATGACTAAATTTTGGGAACTCCAAATTTTAGGAACTTGGTCGGGACTAAAATTACGACTCTACCTCTATTTAAAGATAAAGATAGAATTTGAAAAATGCCAAAGGATCGAGTTACCACCAAATAAACATGTATTTTGGTCGATTGGGTCTGATATGACCATTACCAAGTAAGTAAACCATAGCTCTCAGTTTACGGATCATATCTCTCAATTGAAAAAATATCCTACACATACCCAACCATCAAATATAAAACCCACGTATTAATTGAAGCAATAAGTTTCTTTTTTTATATTATTATCCATAAATCTTTAGGATGGTAGAATTTACCAAAATGTATTGTTTTTACTTTCTATAATGTATAACACTCTCTTATGATTAGTATTTTATGCTTAAATAAAATTATTTATTCATATAAAAAATTAGGAAATGGTGCTCACCAGATTTCGGTAACTAGTTTAAGAAAAAAATCAAAAACTAAATCATGATTTTTGAACTTCGCGAATAGGGCCGAGAGCAAATACGAGGAACTAGGTCGAGAAGAAATGGTAGGAATTGAGTCATGACTAAAATTTTGGGAACTCCAAATTTTAGGAACTTGGTCGGGACTAAAATTACGACGCTACCTCTATGTAAAGATAAAGATAGAATTGAAAAATGCCAAAGGATCGAGTTACCACCAACTAAACATGTATTTTGGTCGATTGGGTCTGATATGACCATTACCAAGTAAGTAAACCATAGCTCTCAGTTTACAGACCATAGCTCTCAATTGAAAAAATATCCTACACATACCCAACCATCAAATATAAAACCCACGTATTAATTGAAGCAATAAGTTTATTTTTTATATTATTATCCATAAATCTTTAGGATGGTAGAATTTACCAAAATATATTGTTTTTACTTTCTCTAATGTATAACACTCTCTTATGATTAGTATTTTATGCCTAAATAAAATTATTTATTCAAATAAAAAATTAGGAAATGGTGCTCAAGCAGATTTCGATAACTAGTTAAAGAAAAAATCAAAAACTAAATCATGATTTTTGAACTTCGCGAATAGGGCCGAGAGCAAATACGAGGAACTAGGTCGAGAAGAAATGGTAGGAATTGAGTCATGACTAATTTTGGGAACCCCAAATTTTAGGAACTTGTTGGGACTAAAATTACGACGCTACCGTTATGTAAAGATAAAGATAGAATTGAAACATGCCAAAGGGTCGAGTTACCTCCAACTAAACATGTACTTTGGTCGATTGGGTCGGATATGACCATTACCAAGTAAGTAAACCATAGCTCTCGGTTTACAGACCATATCTCTCAATTGAAAAAATATCCTACACATACCCAACCATCAAATATAAAACCCACGTATTAATTGAAGCAATAAGTTTCTTTTTTATATTATTATCCATAAATCTTTAGGATGGTAGAATTTACCAAAATATATTGTTTTTACTTTCTCTAATGTATAACACTCTCTTATGATTAGTATTTTATGCCTAAATAAAATTATTTATTCATATAAAAAATTAGGAAATGGTGCTCAGCAGATTTCGATAACTAGTTAAAGAAAAAATCAAAAACTAAATCATGATTTTTGAACTTCGCGAATAGGGCCGAGAGCAAATACAAGGAACTAGGTCGAGAAGAAATGGTAGGAATTGAGTCATGACTAAATTTTGGGAACCCCAAATTTTAGGAACTTGGTCGGGACTAAAATTACGACGCTACCGCTATGTAAAGATAGAGATAGAATTGAAAAATGCCAAAGGATCGAGTTACCACCAAATAAACATGTATTTTTGTCGATTGGGTCGGATATGACCATTACCAAGTAAGCAAACCATGGCTCTCAGTTTACATATCATATCTCTCAATTGAAAAAAATATCCTACACATACCCAACCATCAAATATAAAACCCACGTATTAATTGAAGCAATAAGTTTCTTTTTTATATTATTATCCATAAATCTTTAGGATGGTAGAATTTACCAAAATATATTGTTTTTACTTTCTCTAATGTATAACACTCTCTTATGATTAGTATTTTATGCCTAAATAAAATTATTTATTCATATAAAAAATTAGGAAATGGTGCTCAGCAGATTTCGGTAACTAGTTAAAGAAAAAATCAAAAACTAAATCATGATTTTTGAACTTCGGGAATAGGGCCGAGAGCAAATAAGAGGAACTAGGTCGAGAAGAAATGGTAGGAATTGAGTCATGACTAATTTTGGGATCTCAAAATTTTAGGAACTTGGTCGGGACTAATATTACGACGCTACCACTATGTAAAGATAAAGATAGAATTGAAAAATGCCAAAGGATCGAGTTACCACCAACTAAACATGTATTTTGGTCGATTGGGTCGGATATGACCATTACCAAGTAAGTAAACCATAGCTCTCGGTTTACGGATCATATCTCTCAATTGAAAAAATATCCTACACATACCCAACCATCAAATATAAAACCCACGTATTAATTGAAGCAATAAGTTTCTTTTTTATATTATTATCCATAAATCTTTAGGATGGTAGAATTTACCAAAATATATTGTTTTTACTTTCTCTAATGTATAACACTCTCTTATGATTAGTATTTTATGCCTAAATAAAATTATTTATTCATATAAAAAATTAGGAAATGGTGCTCAGCAGATTTCGGTAACTAGTTAAAGAAAAAATCAAAAACTAAATCATGATTTTTGAACTTCACGAATAGTGCCGAGAGCAAATAAGTGGAACTAGGTCGAGAAGAAATGGTAGGAATTGAGTCATGACTAAATTTTGGGAACTCCAAATTTTAGGAACTTGGTCGGGACTAATATTACGACGCTACCTCTATGTAAAGATAAAGATAGAATTGAAACATGCCAAAGGATCGAGTTACCACCAACTAAACATGTATTTTGGTCGATTGGGTCGGATATGACCATTACCAAGTAAGTAAACCATAGCTCTCGGTTTACGAGACCATATCTCTCAATTGAAAAAATATCCTACACATACCCAACCATCAAATATAAAACCCACGTATTAATTGAAGCAATAAGTTTCTTTTTTATATTATTATCCATAAATCTTTAGGATGGTAGAATTTACCAAAATATATTGTTTTTACTTTCTCTAATGTATAACACTCTCTTATGATTAGTATTTTATGCCTAAATAAAATTATTTATTCATATAAAAAATTAGGAAATGGTGCTCAGCAGGATTTCGGTAACTAGTTAAAGAAAAAATCAAAAACTAAATCATGATTTTTGAACTTCGCGAATAGGGCCGAGAGCAAATAAGAGGAACTAGGTCGAGAAGAAATGGTAGGAATTGAGTCATGACTAAATTTTGGGAACTCCAAATTTTAGGAACTTGGTCGGACTAATATTACGACGCTACCTCTATGTAAAGATAAAGATAGAATTGAAAAATGCCAAAGGATCGAGTTACCACCAAATAAACATGTATTTTGGTCGATCGGGTCGGATATGACCATTACCAAGTAAGTAAACCATAGCTCTCGGTTTACGGACCATAGCTCTCAATTGAAAAAATATCCTACACATACCCAACCATCAAATATAAAACCCACGTATTAATTGAAGCAATAAGTTTCTTTTTTATATTATTATCCATAAATCTTTAGGATGGTAGAATTTACCAAAATATATTGTTTTTACTTTCTCTAATGTATAACACTCTCTTATGATTAGTATTTTATGCCTAAATAAAATTATTTATTCATATAAAAAATTAGGAAATGGTGCTCAAGCAGATTTCGATAACTAGTTAAAGAAAAAATCAAAAACTAAATCATGATTTTTGAACTTCGCGAATAGGGCCGAGAGCAAATACAAGGAACTAGGTCGAGAAGAAATGGTAGGAATTGAGTCATGACTAAATTTTGGGAACCCCAAATTTTAGGAACTTGGTCGGGACTAAAATTACGACGCTACCGTTATGTAAAGATAAAGATAGAATTGAAACATGCCAAAGGGTCGAGTTACCTCCAACTAAACATGTACTTTGGTCGATTGGGTCGGATATGACCATTACCAAGTAAGTAAACCATAGCTCTCAAGTTTACGGATCATATCTCTCAATTGAAAAAATATCCTACACATACCCAACCATCAAATATAAAACGCACGTATTAATTGAAGCAATAAGTTTCTTTTTTATATTATTATCCATAAATCTTTAGGATGGTAGAATTTACCAAAATATATTGTTTTTACTTTCTCTAATGTATAACACTCTCTTATGATTAGTATTTTATGCCTAAATAAAATTATTTATTCATATAAAAAATTAGGAAATGGTGCTCAGCAGATTTCGATAACTAGTTAAAGAAAAAATCAAAAACTAAATCATGATTTTTGAACTTCGCGAATAGGGCCGAGAGCAAATACAAGGAACTAGGTCGAGAAGAAATGGTAGGAATTGAGTCATGACTAAATTTTGGGAACCCCAAATTTTAGGAACTTAGTCGGGACTAAAATTACGACGCTACCGCTATGTAAAGATAGAGATAGAATTGAAAAATGCCAAAGGATCGAGTTACCACCAAATAAACATGTATTTTGGTCGACTGGGTCGGATATGACCATTACCAAGTAAGTAAACCATAGCTCTCAGTTTACAGACCATAGCTCTCAATTGAAAAAATATCCTACACATACCCAACCATCAAATATAAAACCCACGTATTAATTGAAGCAATAAGTTTCTTTTTTATATTATTATCCATAAATCTTTAGGATGGTAGAATTTACCAAAATATATTGTTTTTACTTTCTCTAATGTATAACACTCTCTTATGATTAGTATTTTATGCCTAAATAAAATTATTTATTCATATAAAAAATTAGGAAATGGTGCTCAGCAGATTTCGGTAACTAGTTAAAGAAAAAATCAAAAACTAAATCATGATTTTTGAACTTCGCGAATAGGGCCGAGAGCAAATAAGAGGAACTAGGTCGAGAAGAAATGGTAGGAATTGAGTCATGACTAAATTTTGGGAACTCCAAATTTTAGGAACTTGGTCGGGACTAATATTACGACGCTACCACTATGTAAAGATAAAGATAGAATTGAAAAATGCCAAAGGATCGAGTTACCACCAACTAAACATGTATTTTGGTCGATTGGGTCGGATATGACCATTACCAAGTAAGTAAACCATAGCTCTCGGTTTACGAGACCATAGCTCTCAATTGAAAAAATATCCTACACATACCCAACCATCAAATATAAAACCCACGTATTAATTGAAGCAATAAGTTTCTTTTTTATATTATTATCCATAAATCTTTAGGATGGTAGAATTTACCAAAATATATTGTTTTTACTTTCTCTAATGTATAACACTCTCTTATGATTAGTATTTTATGCCTAAATAAAATTATTTATTCATATAAAAAATTAGGAAATGGTGCTCAGCAGATTTCGATAACTAGTTAAAGAAAAAATCAAAAACTAAATCATGATTTTTGAACTTCGCGAATAGGGCCGAGAGCAAATACGAGGAACTAGGTCGAGAAGAAATGGTAGGAATTGAGTCATGACTAAATTTTGGGAACTCCAAATTTTAGGAACTTGGTCGGGACTAAAATTACGACGCTACCTCTATGTAAAGATAAAGATAGAATTGAAAAATGCCAAAGGATCGAGTTACCACCAAATACACATGTATTTTGGTCGACTGGGTCGGATATGACCATTACCAAGTAAGTAAACCATAGCTCTCAGTTTAGAGACCATAGCTCTCAATTGAAAAAATATCCTACACATACCCAACCATCAAATATAAAACCCACGTATTAATTGAAGCAATAAGTTTCTTTTTTATATTATTATCCATAAATCTTTAGGATGGTAGAATTTACCAAAATATATTGTTTTTACTTTCTCTAATGTATAACACTCTCTTATGATTAGTATTTTATGCCTAAATAAAATTATTTATTCATATAAAAAATTAGGAAATGGTGCTCAACAAATTTCGGTAACTAGTTAAAGAAAAAAATCAAAAACTAAATCATGATTTTTGAACTTCGGGAATAGGGCCGAGAGCAAATAAGAGGAACTAGGTCGAGAAGAAATGGTAGGAATTGAGTCATGACTAATTTTGGGAACTCCAAATTTTAGGAACTTGGTCGGGACTAATATTACGACGCTACCTCTATGTAAAGATAAAGATAGAATTGAAAAATGCCAAAGGATCGAGTTACCACCAACTAAACATGTATTTTGGTCGATTGGGTCGGATATGACCATTACCAAGTAAGTAAACCATAGCTCTCAGTTTACAGACCATAGCTCTCAATTGAAAAAATATCCTACACATACCCAACCATCAAATATAAAACCCACGTATTAATTGAAGCAATAAGTTTCTTTTTTATATTATTATCCATAAATCTTTAGGATGGTAGAATTTACCAAAATATATTGTTTTTACTTTCTCTAATGTATAACACTCTCTTATGATTAGTATTTTATGCCTAAATAAAATTATTTATTCATATAAAAAATTAGGAAATGGTGCTCAGCAAATTTCGGTAACTAGTTAAAGAAAAAAATCAAAAACTAAATCATGATTTTTGAACTTCGCGAATAGGGCCGAGAGCAAATACAAGGAACTAGGTCGAGAAGAAATGGTAGGAATTGAGCCATGACTAAATTTTGGGAACTCAAAATTTTAGGAACTTAGTCGGGACTAAAATTACGACGCTACCGCTATGTAAAGATAGAGATAGAATTGAAAAATGCCAAAGGATCGAGTTACCACCAAATAAACATGTATTTTGGTCGATTGGGTCGGATATGACCATTACCAAGTAAGTAAACCATAGCTCTCAGTTTACAGATCATAGCTCTCAATTGAAAAATATCCTACACATACCCAACCATCAAATATAAAACCCACGTATTAATTGAAGCAATAAGTTTCTTTTTTATATTATTATCCATAAATCTTTAGGATGGTAGAATTTACCAAAATATATTGTTTTTACTTTCTCTAATGTATAACACTCTCTTATGATTAGTATTTTATGCCTAAATAAAATTATTTATTCATATAAAAAATTAGGAAATGGTGCTCAGCATATTTCGATAAATAGTTAAAGAAAAAATCAAAAACTAAATCATGATTTTTGAACTTCGCGAATAGGGCCGAGAGCAAATACAAGGAACTAGGTCGAGAAGAAATGGTAGGAATTGAGTCATGACTAAATTTTGGAAACTCCAAATTTTAGGAACTTGGTCGGGACTAATATTACGACGCTACCTCTATGTAAAGATAAAGATAGAATTGAAAAATGCCAAAGGATCGAGTTACCACCAAATAAACATGTATTTTGGTCGATTGGGTCGGATATGACCATTACCAAGTAAGTAAACCATAGCTCTCGGTTTACGGACCATAGCTCTCAATTGAAAAAATATCCTACACATACCCAACCATCAAATATAAAACCCACGTATTAATTGAAGCAATAAGTTTCTTTTTTATATTATTATCCATAAATCTTTAGGATGGTAGAATTTACCAAAATATATTGTTTTTACTTTCTCTAATGTATAACACTCTCTTATGATTAGTATTTTATGCCTAAATAAAATTATTTATTCATATAAAAAATTAGGAAATGGTGCTCACCAGATTTCGGTAACTAGTTAAAGAAAAAATTAAAAACTAAATCATGATTTTTGAACTTCGGGAATAGGGCCGAGAGCAAATACAAGGAACTAGGTCGAGAAGAAATGGTAGGAATTGAGTCATGACTAAATTTTGGGAACCCCAAATTTTAGGAACTTGGTCGGGACTAATATTACGACGCTACCTCTATGTAAAGATAGAGATAGAATTGAAAAATGCCAAAGGATCGAGTTACCACCAAATAAACATGTATTTTGGTCGATTGGGTCGGATATGACCATTACCAAGTAAGTAAACCATAGCTCTCGGTTTGAGACCATATCTCTCAATTGAAAAAATATCCTACACATACCCAACCATCAAATATAAAACGCACGTATTAATTGAAGCAATAAGTTTCTTTTTTATATTATTATCCATAAATCTTTAGGATGGTAGAATTTACCAAAATATATTGTTTTTACTTTCTCTAATGTATAACACTCTCTTATGATTAGTATTTTATGCCTAAATAAAATTATTTATTCATATAAAAAATTAGGAAATGGTGCTCAGCAAATTTCGGTAACTAGTTAAAGAAAAAATCAAAAACTAAATCATGATTTTTGATCTTCGCGAATAGGGCCGAGAACAAATACGAGGAACTAGGTCGAGAAGAAATGGTAGGAATTGAGTCATGACAAAATTTTGGAAACTCCAAATTTTAGGAACTTGGTCGGGAATAATATTACGACGCTAAATCTATGTAAAGATAGAGATAGAATTGAAAAATGCCGAAGGATCGAGTTACCACCAAATAAACATGTATTTTGGTCGATTCGGGTCGGATATGACCATTACCAAGTAAGTAAACCATAGCTCTCGGTTTACGGACCATAGCTCTCAATTGAAAAAATATCCTACACATACCCAACCATCAAATATAAAACCCACGTATTAATTGAAGCAATAAGTTTCTTTTTTATATTATTATCCATAAATCTTTAGGATGGTAGAATTTACCAAAATATATTGTTTTTACTTTCTCTAATGTATAACACTCTCTTATGATTAGTATTTTATGCCTACATAAAATTATTTATTCATATAAAAAATTAGGAAATGGTGCTCAGCAAATTTCGGTAACTAGTTAAAGAAAAAATCAAAAACTAAATCATGATTTTTGAACTTCGCGAATAGGGCCGAGAGCAAATACAAGGAACTAGGTCGAGAAGAAATGGTAGGAATTGAATCATGACTAAATTTTGGGAACCCCAAATTTTAGGAACTTGGTCGGGACTAAAATTACGACGCTACCTCTATGTAAAGATAAAGATAGAATTGAAAAATGCCAAAGGATCGAGTTACCACCAACTAAACATGTATTTTGGTCTATTGGGTTGGATATGACCATTACGAAGTAAGTAAACCATAGCTCTCTGTTTACAGATCATATCTCTCAATTGAAAAAATATCCTACACATACCCAACCATCAAATATAAAACGCACGTATTAATTGAAGCAATAAGTTTCTTTTTTATATTATTATCCATAAATCTTTAGGATGGTAGAATTTACCAAAATATATTGTTTTTACTTTCTCTAATGTATAACACTCTCTTATGATTAGTATTTTATTCCTAAATAAAATTATTTATTCATATAAAAAATTAGGAAATGGTGCTCAGCAAATTTCGGTAACTAGTTAAAGAAAAAAATCAAAAACTAAATCATGATTTTTGATCTTCGCGAATAGGGCCGAGACCAAATACGAGGAACTAGGTCGAGAAGAAATGGTAGGAATTGAGTCATGACAAAATTTTGGAAACTCCAAATTTTAGGAACTTGGTCGGGAATAATATTACGACGCTAACTCTATGTAAAGATAAAGATAGAATTGAAAAATGCCAAAGGATCGAGTTACCACCAAATAAACATGTATTTTGGTCGATTGGGTCGGATATGACCATTACCAAGTAAGTAAACCATAGCTCTCAGTTTACAGATCATATCTCTCAATTGAAAAAATATCCTACACATACCCAACCATCAAATATAAAACGCACGTATTAATTGAAGCAATAAGTTTCTTTTTTATATTATTATCCATAAATCTTTAGGATGGTAGAATTTACCAAAATATATTGTTTTTACTTTCTCTAATGTATAACACTCTCTTATGATTAGTATTTTATTCCTAAATAAAATTATTTATTCATATAAAAAATTAGGAAATGGTGCTCAAGCAAATTTCGGTAACTAGTTAAAGAAAAAATCAAAAACTAAATCATGATTTTTGATCTTCGCGAATAGGGCCGAGAGCAAATACGAGGAACTAGGTCGAGAAGAAATGGTAGGAATTGAGTCATGACAAAATTTTGGAAACTCCAAATTTTAGGAACTTGGTCGGGAATAATATTACGACGCTAACTCTATGTAAAGATAAAGATAGAATTGAAAAATGCCAAAGGATCGAGTTACCACCAAATAAACATGTATTTTGGTCGACTGGGTCGGATATGACCATTACCAAGTAAGTAAACCCTAGCTCTCAGTTTACAGACCATAACTCTCAATTGAAAAAATATCCTACACATACCCAATCATCAAATATAAAACCCACGTATTAATTGAAGCAATAAGTTTCTTTTTTATATTATTATCCATAAATCTTTAGGATGGTAGAATTTACCAAAATATATTGTTTTTACTTTCTCTAATGTATAACACTCTCTTATGATTAGTATTTTATTCCTAAATAAAATTATTTATTCATATAAAAAATTAGGAAATGGTGCTCACCAAATTTCGGTAACTAGTTAAAGAAAAAATCAAAAACCAAATCATGATTTTTGATCTTCGCGAATAGGGCCGAGAGCAAATACGAGGAACTAGGTCGAGAAGAAATGGTAGGAATTGAGTCATGACAAAATTTTGGGAACCCCAAATTTTAGGAACTTAGTCGGGACTAAAATTACGACGCTACCGCTATGTAAAGATAGAGATAGAATTGAAAAATGCCAAAGGATCGAGTTACCACCAACTAAACATGTATTTTGGTCGATTGGGTCGGATATGACCATTACCAAGTAAGTAAACCATAGCTCTCGGTTTACGGATCATATCTCTCAATTGAAAAAATATCCTACACATACCCAACCATCAAATATAAAACGCACGTATTAATTGAAGCAATAAGTTTCTTTTTTATATTATTATCCATAAATCTTTAGGATGGTAGAATTTACCAAAATATATTGTTTTTACTTTCTCTAATGTATAACACTCTCTTATGATTAGTATTTTATGCCTAAATAAAATTATTTATTCATATAAAAAATTAGGAAATGGTGCTCAACAGATTTCGATAACTAGTTAAAGAAAAAATCAAAAACTAAATCATGATTTTTGAACTTCGCGAATAGGGCCGAGAGCAAATACAAGGAACTAGGTCGAGAAGAAATGGTAGGAATTGAATCATGACTAAATTTTGGGAACCCCAAATTTTAGGAACTTGGTCGGGACTAAAATTACGACGCTACCTCTATGTAAAGATAGAGATAGAATTGAAAAATGCCAAAGGATCGAGTTACCACCAACTAAACATGTATTTTGGTCGATTGGGTCGGATATGACCATTACCAAGTAAGTAAACCATAGCTCTCAGTTTACGTATCATATCTCTCAATTGAAAAAATATCCTACACATACCCAACCATCAAATAGAAAACCCACGTATTAATTGAAGCAATAAGTTTCTTTTTTATTTTATTATCCATAAATCTTTAGGATGGTAGAATTTACCAAAATATATTGTTTTTACTTTCTCTAATTTATAACACTCTCTTATGATTAGTATTTTATTCCTAAATAAAATTATTTATTCATATAAAAAATCAGGAAATGGTGCTTAGCAAATTTCGGTAACTAGTTAAAGAAAAAATCAAAAACTAAATCATGATTTTTGATCTTCGCGAATAGGGCCGAGAGCAAATACGAGGAACTAGGTCGAGAAGAAATGGTAGGAATTGAGTCATCACAAAATTTTGGAAACTCCAAATTTTAGGAACTTGGTCGGGAATAATATTACGACGCTAAATCTATTTAAAGATAAAGATAGAATTGAAAAATGCCAAAGGATCGAGTTACCACCAAATAAACATGTATTTTGGTCGATTGGGTCGGATATGACCATTACCAAGTAAGTAAACCATAGCTCTCGGTTTATAGTATCATATCTCTCAATTGAAAAAATATCCTACACATACCCAACCATCAAATATAAAACCCACGTATTAATTGAAGCAATAAGTTTCTTTTTTATATTATTATCCATAAATCTTTAGGATGGTAGAATTTACCAAAATATATTGTTTTTACTTTCTCTAATGTATAACACTCTCTTATGATTAGTATTTTATGCCTAAATAAAATTATTTATTCATATAAAAAATTAGGAAATGGTGCTCAGCAAATTTCGGTAACTAGTTAAAGAAAAAAATCAAAAACTAAATCATGATTTTTGAACTTCGCGAATAGGGCCGAGAGCAAATACAAGGAACTAGGTCGAGAAGAAATGGTAGGAATTGAGTCATGACTAAATTTTGGAAACTCCAAATTTTAGGAACTTGGTCGGGAATAATATTACGACGCTAACTCTATGTAAAGATAAAGATAGAATTGAAAAATGCCAAAGGATCGAGTTACCACCAAATAAACATGTATTTTGGTCGATTGGGTCGGATATGACCATTACCAAGTAAGTAAACCATAGCTCTCGGTTTACGGATCATATCTCTCAATTGAAAAAATATCCTACACATACCCAACCATCAAATATAAAACGCACGTATTAATTGAAGCAATAAGTTTCTTTTTTATATTATTATCCATAAATCTTTAGGATGGTAGAATTTACCAAAATATATTGTTTTTACTTTCTCTAATGTATAACACTCTCTCATGATTAGTATTTTATTCGTAAATAAAATTATTTATTCATAAAAAAAATTAGGAAATGGTGGTAAGCAAATTTCGGTAACTAGTTAAAGAAAAAATCAAAAACCAAATCATGATTTTTGATCTTCGCGAATAGGGCCGAGACCAAATACGAGGAACTAGGTCGTGAAGAAATGGTAGGAATTGAGTCATGACAAAATTTTGGAAACTCCAAATTTTAGGAACTTGGTCGGGAATAATATTACGACGCTAACTCTATGTAAAGATAAAGATAGAATTGAAAAATGCCAAAGGATCGAGTTACCACCAAATAAACATGTATTTTGGTCGACTGGGTCGGATATGACCATTACCAAGTAAGTAAACCCTAGCTCTCAGTTTACAGACCATAACTCTCAATTGAAAAAATATCCTACACATACCCAACCATCAAATATAAAACCCACGTATTAATTGAAGCAATAAGTTTCTTTTTTATATTATTATCCATAAATCTTTAGGATGGTAGAATTTACCAAAATATATTGTTTTTACTTTCTCTAATGTATAACACTCTCTTATAATTAGTATTTTATTCATAAATAAAATTATTTATTCATATAAAAAATCAGGAAATGGTGCTCACCAAATTTCGGTAACTAGTTAAAGAAAAAATCAAAAAGTAAATAATGATATTTGATCTTCACGAATAGGGCCGAGAGCAAATACGAGGAACTAGGTCGAGAAGAAATGGTCGGAATTGAGTCATCATAAAATTTTGGGAACCCCAAATTTTAGGAACATGGTCGGGACTAAAATTACGACGCTACCTCTATGTAAAGATAGAGATAGAATTTAAAAATGCCAAAGGATCGAGTTACCACCAACTAAACATGTATTTTGGTCGATTGGGTCGGATATGACCATTACCAAGTAAGTAAACCATAGCTCTCAGTTTACAGATCATATCTCTCAATTGAAAAAATATCCTACACATACCCAACCATCAAATATAAAACGCACGTATTACTGGAAGCAATAAGTTTCTTTTTTATATAATTATCCATAAATCTTTAGGATGGTAGAATTTACCAAAATATATTGTTTTTACTTTCTCTAATGTATAACACTCTCTTATGATTAGTATTTTATGCCTACATAAAATTATTTATTCATATAAAAAATTAGGAAATGGTGCTCAGCAGATTTCGATAACTAGTTAAAGAAAAAATCAAAAACTAAATCATGATTTTTGAACTTCGCGAATAGGGACGAGAGCAAATACAAGGAACTAGGTCGAGAAGAAATGGTAGGAATTGAATCATGACTAAATTTTGGGAACCCCAAATTTTAGGAACATGGTCGGGACTAAAATTACGACGCTACCTCTATGTAAAGATAGAGATAGAATTTAAAAATGCCAAAGGATTGAGTTACCACCAACTAAACATGTATTTTGGTCGATTGGATCGGATATGACCATTACCAAGTAAGTAAACCATAGCTCTCAGTTTACAGATCATATCTCTCAATTGAAAAAATATCCTACACATACCCAACCATCAAATAGAAAACCCACGTATTAATTGAAGCAATAAGTTTCTTTTTTATTTTATTATCCATAAATCTTTAGGATGGTAGAATTTACCAAAATATATTGTTTTTACTTTCTCTAATTTATAACACTCTCTTATGATTAGTATTTTATTCCTAAATAAAATTATTTATTCATATAAAAAATCAGGAAATGGTGCTTAGCAAATTTCGGTAACTAGTTAAAGAAAAAATCAAAAACCAAATCATGATTTTTTATCTTCGCGAATAGGGCCGAGACCAAATACGAGGAACTAGGTCGTGAAGAAATGGTAGGAATTGAGTCATGACAAAATTTTGGAAACTCCAAATTTTAGGAACTTGGTCGGGAATAATATTACGACGCTAAATTTATTTAAAGATAAAGTTAAAATGAAAAATGCCAAAGGATCGAGTTACCACCAACTAAACATGTATTTTGGTCGATTGGGTCGGATATGACCATTACCAAGTAAGTAAACCATAGCTCTCAGTTTACAGATCATATCTCTCAATTGAAAAAATATCCTACACATACCCAACCATCAAATATAAAACGCACGTATTAATTGAAGCAATATGTTTCTTTTTTATATTATTATTCATAAATCTTTAGGATGGTAGAATTTACCAAAATATATTGTTTTTACTTTCTCTAATGTATAAAGCTCTCTTATGATTAGTATTTTATTCGTAAATGAAATTATTTATTCATAAAAAAAATTAGGAAATGATGCTCAGCAAATTTCGGTAACTAGTTAAAAGAAAAAATCAAAAACCAAATCATGATTTTTGATCTTCGCGAATAGGGCCGAGACTAAATACGAGGAACTAGGTCGTGAAGAAATGGTAGGAATTGAGTCATGACAAAATTTTGGAAACTCCAAATTTTAGGAACTTGGTCGGGAATAATATTACGACGCTAACTCTATGTAAAGATAAAGATAGAATTGAAAAATGCCAAAGGATCGAGTTACCACCAAATAAACATGTATTTTGGTCGATTGGGTTGGATATGACCATTACGAAGTAAGTAAACCATAGCTCTCTGTTTACAGATCATATCTCTCAATTGAAAAAATATCCTACACATACCCAACCATCAAATATAAAACGCACGTATTAATTGAAGCAATAAGTTTCTTTTTTATATTATTATCCATAAATCTTTAGGATGGTAGAATTTACCAAAATATATTGTTTTTACTTTCTCTAATGTATAACACTCTCTTATGATTAGTATTTTATTCGTAAATAAAATTATTTATTCATATAAAAAATTAGGAAATGGTGCTAAGCAAATTTCGGTAACTAGTTAAAGAAAAAATCAAAAACCAAATCATGATTTTTGATCTTCGCGAATAGGGCCGAGACCAAATACGAGGAACTAGGTCGTGAAGAAATGGTAGGAATTGAGTCATGACAAAATTTTGGAAACTCCAAATTTTAGGAACTTGGTCGGGAATAATATTACGACGCTAACTCTATGTAAAGATAAAGATAGAATTGAAAAATGCCAAAGGATCGAGTTACCACCAAATAAACATGTATTTTGGTCGATCGGGTCGGATATGACCATTACCAAGTAAGTAAACCATAGCTCTCGGTTTACGAGACCATAGCTCTCAATTGAAAAAATATCCTACACATACCCAATCATCAAATATAAAACCCACGTATTAATTGAAGCAATAAGTTTCTTTTTTATATTATTATCCATAAATCTTTAGGATGGTAGAATTTACCAAAATATATTGTTTTTACTTTCTCTAATGTATAACACTCTCTTATAATTAGTATTTTATTCATAAATAAAATTATTTATTCATATAAAAAATTAGGAAATGGTGCTCACCAAATTTCGGTAACTAGTTAAAGAAAAAAATCAAAAAGTAAATAATGATTTTTGATCTTCGCGAATAGGGCCGAGAGCAAATACGAGGAACTAGGTCGAGAAGAAATGGTAGGAATTGAGTCATGATAAAATTTTGGGAACCCCAAATTTTAGGAACTTGGTCGGGACTAAAATTACGACGCTACCTCTATGTAAAGATAGAGATAGAATTTAAAAATGCCAAAGGATCGAGTTACCACCAACTAAACATGTATTTTGGTCGATTGGGTCGGATATGACCATTACCAAGTAAGTAAACCATAGCTCTCAGTTTACAGATCATATCTCTCAATTGAAAAAATATCCTACACATACCCAACCATCAAATATAAAACGCACGTATTAATTGAAGCAATAAGTTTCTTTTTTATATTATTATCCATAAATCTTTAGGATGGTAGAATTTACCAAAATATATTGTTTTTACTTTCTCTAATGTATAACACTCTCTTATGATTAGTATTTTATGCCTAAATAAAATTATTTATTCATATAAAAAATTAGGAAATGGTGCTCAGCAGATTTCGATAACTAGTTAAAGAAAAAATCAAAAACTAAATCATGATTTTTGAACTTCGCGAATAGGGCCGAGAGCAAATACAAGGAACTAGGTCGAGAAGAAATGGTAGGAATTGAGTCATGACTAAATTTTGGGAACCCCAAATTTTAGGAACTTGGTCGGGACTAAAATTACGACGCTACCTCTATGTAAAGATAGAGATAGAATTGAAAAATGCCAAAGGATCGAGTTACCACCAAATAAACATGTATTTTGGTCGATTGGGTCGGATATGACCATTACCAAGTAAGTAAACCATAGCTCTCAGTTTACAGACCATATCTCTCAATTGAAAAAATATCCTACACATACCCAACCATCAAATATAAAACCCACGTATTAATTGAAGCAATAAGTTTCTTTTTTATATTATTATCCATAAATCTTTAGGATGGTAGAATTTACCAAAATATATTGTTTTTACTTTCTCTAATGTATAACACTCTCTTATGATTAGTATTTTATGCCTAAATAAAATTATTTATTCATATAAAAAATTAGGAAATGGTGCTCAAAGCAAATTTCGATAACTAGTTAAAGAAAAAATCAAAAACCAAATCATGATTTTTGAACTTCGCGAATAGGGCCGAGAGCAAATACGAGGAACTAGGTCGAGAAGAAATGGTAGGAATTGAGTCATGACTAAATTTTGGAAACTCCAAATTTTAGGAACTTGGTCGGGACTAAAATTACGACGCTACCTCTATGTAAAGATAAAGATAGAATTGAAAAATGCCAAAGGATCGAGTTACCACCAACTAAACATGTACTTTGGTCGATTGGGTCGGATATGACCATTACCAAGTAAGTAAACCATAGCTCTCAGTTTACGGATCATATCTCTCAATTGAAAAAATATCCTACACATACCCAACCATCAAATATAAAACGCACGTATTAATTGAAGCAATAAGTTTCTTTTTTATATTATTATCCATAAATCTTTAGGATGGTAGAATTTACCAAAATATATTGTTTTTACTTTCTCTAATGTATAACACTCTCTTATGATTAGTATTTTATGCCTAAATAAAATTATTTATTCATATAAAAAATTAGGAAATGGTGCTCAAAGCAAATTTCGATAACTAGTTAAAGAAAAAATCAAAAACTAAATCATGATTTTTGAACTTCGCGAATAGGGCCGAGAGCAAATACAAGGAACTAGGTCGAGAAGAAATGGTAGGAATTGAGTCATGACTAAATTTTGGAAACTCCAAATTTTAGGAACTTGGTCGGGACTAAAATTACGACGCTACCTCTATGTAAAGATAGAGATAGAATTGAAAAATGCCAAAGGATCGAGTTACCACCAAATAAACATGTATTTTGGTCGATTGGGTCGGATATGACCATTACCAAGTAAGTAAACCATAGCTCTCGGTTTACGATCATATCTCTCAATTGAAAAAATATCCTACACATACCCAACCATCAAATATAAAACGCACGTATTAATTGAAGCAATAAGTTTCTTTTTTATATTATTATCCATAAATCTTTAGGATGGTAGAATTTACCAAAATATATTGTTTTTACTTTCTCTAATGTATAACACTCTCTTATGATTAGTATTTTATGCCTAAATAAAATTATTTATTCATATAAAAAATTAGGAAATGGTGCTAAGCAAATTTCGGTAACTAGTTAAAGAAAAAATCAAAAACCAAATCATGATTTTTGATCTTCGCGAATAGGGCTGAGACCAAATACGAGGAACTAGGTCGTGAAGAAATGGTAGGAATTGAGTCATGACAAAATTTTGGAAACTCCAAATTTTAGGAACTTGGTTGGGACTAAAATTACGACGCTAACTCTATGTAAAGATAAAGATAGAATTGAAAAATGCCAAAGGATCGAGTTACCACCAAATAAACATGTATTTTGGTCGATTGGGTCGGATATGACCATTACCAAGTAAGTAAACCATAGCTCTCGGTTTACGGACCATAGCTCTCAATTGAAAAAATATCCTACACATACCCAACCATCAAATATAAAACCCACGTATTAATTGAAGCAATAAGTTTCTTTTTTATATTATTATCCATAAATCTTTAGGATGGTAGAATTTACCAAAATATATTGTTTTTACTTTCTCTAATGTATAACACTCTCTTATGATTAGTATTTTATGCCTAAATAAAATTATTTATTCATATAAAAAATCAGGAAATGGTGCTCACCAAATTTCGGTAACTAGTTAAAGAAAAAATCAAAAACTAAATCATGATTTTTGATCTTCGCGAATAGGGCCGAGAGCAAATACGAGGAACTAGGTCGAGAAGAAATGGTAGGAATTGAGTCATGATAAAATTTTGGGAACCCCAAATTTTAGGAACTTGGTCGTGACTAAAATTACGACGCTACCTCTATGTAAAGATAGAGATAGAATTGAAAAATGCCAAAGGATCGAGTTACCACCAACTAAACATGTATTTTGGTCGATTGGGTCGGATATGACCATTACCAAGTAAGTAAACCATAGCTCTCGGTTTACGATCATATCTCTCAATTGAAAAAATATCCTACACATACCCAACCATCAAATATAAAACGCACGTATTAATTGAAGCAATAAGTTTCTTTTTTATATTATTATCCATAAATCTTTAGGATGGTAGAATTTACCAAAATATATTGTTTTTACTTTCTCTAATGTATAACACTCTCTTATGATTAGTATTTTATGCCTACATAAAATTATTTATTCATATAAAAAATTAGGAAATGGTGCTCAGCAGATTTCGATAACTAGTTAAAGAAAAAATCAAAAACTAAATCATGATTTTTGAACTTCGCGAATAGGGCCGAGAGCAAATACAAGGAACTAGGTCGAGAAGAAATGGTAGGAATTGAATCATGACTAAATTTTGGGAACCCCAAATTTTAGGAACTTGGTCGGGACTAAAATTACGACGCTACCTCTATGTAAAGATAGAGATAGAATTGAAAAATGCCAAAGGATCGAGTTACCACCAACTAAACATGTATTTTGGTCGATTGGGTCGGATATGACCATTACCAAGTAAATAAACCATAGCTCTCGGTTTGAGATCATATCTCTCAATTGAAAAAATATCCTACACATACCCAACCATCAAATATAAAACGCACGTATTAATTGAAGCAATAAGTTTCTTTTTTATATTATTATCCATAAATCTTTAGGATGGTAGAATTTACCAAAATATATTGTTTTTACTTTCTCTAATGTATAACACTCTCTTATGATTAGTATTTTATGCCTAAATAAAATTATTTATTCATATAAA
This sequence comes from Linum usitatissimum, assembly GCA_030674075.2. Lineage (NCBI taxonomy): Eukaryota > Viridiplantae > Streptophyta > Magnoliopsida > Malpighiales > Linaceae > Linum > Linum usitatissimum. Next base: position 37,295 of record JAUJYP020001433.1, read on the forward strand.
AAATTAGGAAATGGTGCTCAGCAAATTTCGGTAACTAGTTAAAGAAAAAAATCAAAAACTAAATCATGATTTTTGAATCTTCGCGAATAGGGCCGAGAGCAAATACAAGGAACTAGGTCGAGAAGAAATGGTAGGAATTGAGTCATGACTAAATTTTGGAAACTCCAAATTTTAGGAACTTGGTTGGGACTAAAATTACGACGCTAACTCTATGTAAAGATAAAGATAGAATTGAAAAATGCCAAAGGATCGAGTTACCACGAACTAAACATGTATTTTGGTCGATTGGGTCGGATATGACCATTACCAAGTAAGTAAACCATAGCTCTCAGTTTACGGATCATATCTCTCAATTGAAAAAATATCCTACACATACCCAACCATCAAATATAAAACGCACGTATTAATTGAAGCAATAAGTTTCTTTTTTATATTATTATCCATAAATCTTTAGGATGGTAGAATTTACCAAAATATATTGTTTTTACTTTCTCTAATGTATAACACTCTCTTATGATTAGTATTTTATGCCTAAATAAAATTATTTATTCATATAAAAAATTAGGAAATGGTGCTCAGCAAGATTTCGATAACTAGTTAAAGAAAAAATAAAAAACTAAATCATGATTTTTGAACTTCGCGAATAGGGCCGAGAGCAAATACAAGGAACTAGGTCGAGAAGAAATGGTAGGAATTGAGCCATGACTAAATTTTGGGAACTCAAAATTTTAGGAACTTAGTCGGGACTAAAATTACGACGCTACCTCTATGTAAAGATAAAGATAGAATTGAAAAATGCCAAAGGATCGAGTTACCACCAAATAAACATGTATTTTGGTCGATTGGGTCGGATATGACCATTACCAAGTAAGTAAACCATAGCTCTCGGTTTACGACCATAGCTCTCAATTGAAAAAATATCCTACACATACCCAACCATCAAATATAAAACCCACGTATTAATTGAAGCAATAAGTTTCTTTTTTATATTATTATCCATAAATCTTTAGGATGGTAGAATTTACCAAAATATATTGTTTTTACTTTCTCTAATGTATAACACTCTCTTATGATTAGTATTTTATGCCTAAATAAAATTATTTATTCATATAAAAAATTAGGAAATGGTGCTCGCCAGATTTCGATAACTAGTTAAAGAAAAAATCAAAAACTAAATCATGATTTTTGAACTTCGCGAATAGGGCCGAGAGCAAATACAAGGAACTAGGTCGAGAAGAAATGGTAGGAATTGAGTCATGACTAAATTTTGGGAACCCCAAATTTTAGGAACTTGGTCGGGACTAAAATTACGACGCTACCTCTATGTAAAGATAAAGATAGAATTGAAAAATGCCAAAGGATCGAGTTACCACCAACTAAACATGTATTTTGGTCGATTGGGTCGGATATGACCATTACCAAGTAAGTAAACCATAGCTCTCAGTTTACAGATCATATCTCTCAATTGAAAAAATATCCTACACATACCCAACCATCAAATATAAAACGCACGTATTAATTGAAGCAATAAGTTTCTTTTTTATATTATTATCCATAAATCTTTAGGATGGTAGAATTTACCAAAATATATTGTTTTTACTTTCTCTAATGTATAACACTCTCTTATGATTAGTATTTTATGCCTAAATAAAATTATTTATTCATATAAAAAATTAGGAAATGGTGCTCAGCAGATTTCGATAACTAGTTAAAGAAAAAATCAAAAACTAAATCATGATTTTTGAACTTCGCGAATAGGGCCGAGAGCAAATACAAGGAACTAGGTCGAGAAGAAATGGTAGGAATTGAGTCATGACTAAATTTTGGGAACCCCAAATTTTAGGAACTTGGTCGGGACTAAAATTACGACGCTACCTCTATGTAAAGATAGAGATAGAATTGAAAAATGCCAAAGGATCGAGTTACCACCAACTAAACATGTATTTTGGTCGATTGGGTCGGATATGACCATTACCAAGTAAGTAAACCATAGCTCTCTGTTTACAGATCATATCTCTCAATTGAAAAAATATCCTACACATACCCAACCATCAAATATAAAACGCACGTATTAATTGAAGCAATAAGTTTCTTTTTTATATTATTATCCATAAATCTTTAGGATGGTAGAATTTACCAAAATATATTGTTTTTACTTTCTCTAATGTATAACACTCTCTTATGATTAGTATTTTATGCCTACATAAAATTATTTATTCATATAAAAAATTAGGAAATGGTGCTCAGCAGATTTCGATAACTAGTTAAAGAAAAAATCAAAAACTAAATCATGATTTTTGAACTTCGCGAATAGGGCCGAGAGCAAATACAAGGAACTAGGTCGAGAAGAAATGGTAGGAATTGAATCATGACTAAATTTTGGGAACCCCAAATTTTAGGAACTTGGTCGGGACTAAAATTACGACGCTACCTCTATGTAAAGATAGAGATAGAATTGAAAAATGCCAAAGGATCGAGTTACCACCAACTAAACATGTATTTTGGTCGATTGGGTCGGATATGACCATTACCAAGTAAGTAAACCATAGCTCTCAGTTTACAGATCATATCTCTCAATTGAAAAAATATCCTACACATACCCAACCATCAAATATAAAACGCACGTATTAATTGAAGCAATAAGTTTCTTTTTTATATTATTATCCATAAATCTTTAGGATGGTAGAATTTACCAAAATATATTGTTTTTACTTTCTCTAATGTATAACACTCTCTTATGATTAGTATTTTATGCCTAAATAAAATTATTTATTCATATAAAAAATTAGGAAATGGTGCTCAAGCAAATTTCGGTAACTAGTTAAAGAAAAAATCAAAAACTAAATCATGATTTTTGATCTTCGCGAATAGGGCCGAGAGCAAATACGAGGAACTAGGTCGAGAAGAAATGGTAGGAATTGAGTCATGACAAAATTTTGGAAACTCCAAATTTTAGGAACTTGGTCGGGAATAATATTACGACGCTAACTCTATGTAAAGATAAAGATAGAATTGAAAAATGCCAAAGGATCGAGTTACCAACAACTAAACATGTATTTTGGTCGATTGGATCAGATATGACCATTACCAAGTAAGTAAACCATAGCTCTCGGTTTACGATCATATCTCTCAATTGAAAAAATATCCTACACATACCCAACCATCAAATATAAAACGCACGTATTAATTGAAGCAATAAGTTTCTTTTTTATATTATTATCCATAAATCTTTAGGATGGTAGAATTTACCAAAATATATTGTTTTTACTTTCTCTAATGTATAACACTCTCTTATGATTAGTATTTTATGCCTACATAAAATTATTTATTCATATAAAAAATTAGGAAATGGTGCTCAGCAGATTTCGATAACTAGTTAAAGAAAAAATCAAAAACTAAATCATGATTTTTGAACTTCGCGAATAGGGCCGAGAGCAAATACAAGGAACTAGGTCGAGAAGAAATGGTAGGAATTGAGTCATGACTAAATTTTGGGAACTCAAAATTTTAGGAACTTGGTCGGGACTAAAATTACGACGCTACCTCTATGTAAAGATAGAGATAGAATTGAAAAATGCCAAAGGATCGAGTTACCACCAACTAAACATGTATTTTGGTCGATTGGGTCGGATATGACCATTACCAAGTAAATAAACCATAGCTCTCGGTTTACGTATCATATCTCTCAATTGAAAAAATATCCTACACATACCCAACCATCAAATATAAAACGCACGTATTAATTGAAGCAATAAGTTTCTTTTTTATATTATTATCCATAAATCTTTAGGATGGTAGAATTTACCAAAATATATTGTTTTTACTTTCTCTAATGTATAACACTCTCTTATGATTAGTATTTTATGCCTAAATAAAATCATTCATATAAAAACTTAGGAAATGGTGCTCAGCAAATTTCGGTAACTAGTTAAAGAAAAAATCAAAAACTAAATCATGATTTTTGATCTTCGCGAATAGGGCCGAGAGCAAATACGAGGAACTAGGTCGAGAAGAAATGGTAGGAATTGAGTCATGACAAAATTTTGGAAACTCCAAATTTTAGGAACTTGGTCGGGAATAATATTACGACGCTAACTCTATGTAAAGATAAAGATAGAATTGAAAAATGCCAAAGGATCGAGTTACCAACAACTAAACATGTATTTTGGTCGATTGGGTCGGATATGACCATTACCAAGTAAGTAAACCATAGCTCTCGGTTTACGGATCATATCTCTCAATTGAAAAAATATCCTACACATACCCAACCATCAAATATAAAACCCACGTATTAATTGAAGCAATAAGTTTCTTTTTTATATTATTATCCATAAATCTTTAGGATGGTAGAATTTACCAAAATATATTGTTTTTACTTTCTCTAATGTATAACACTCTCTTATGATTAGTATTTTATGCCTACATAAAATTATTTATTCATATAAAAAATTAGGAAATGGTGCTCAAAGCAAATTTCGATAACTAGTTAAAGAAAAAAATCAAAAACTAAATCATGATTTTTGAACTTCGCGAATAGGGCCGAGAGCAAATACAAGGAACTAGGTCGAGAAGAAATGGTAGGAATTGAGTCATGACTAAATTTTGGGAACCCCAAATTTTAGGAACTTGGTCGGGACTAAAATTACGACGCTACCTCTATGTAAAGATAGAGATAGAATTGAAAAATGCCAAAGGATCGAGTTACCACCAACTAAACATGTATTTTGGTCGATTGGGTCGGATATGACCATTACCAAGTAAGTAAACCATAGCTCTCAGTTTACGGATCATATCTGTCAATTGAAAAAATATCCTACACATACCCAACCATCAAATATAAAACGCACGTATTAATTGAAGCAATAAGTTTCTTTTTTATATTATTATCCATAAATCTTTAGGATGGTAGAATTTACCAAAATATATTGTTTTTACTTTCTCTAATGTATAACACTCTCTTATGATTAGTATTTTATGCCTAAATAAAATTATTTATTCATATAAAAAATTAGGAAATGGTGCTCGGCAAATTTCGATAACTAGTTAAAGAAAAAATCAAAAACTAAATCATGATTTTTGATCTTCGCGAATAGGGCCGAGAGCAAATACAAGGAACTAGGTCGAGAAGAAATGGTAGGAATTGAGTCATGACAAAATTTTGGAAACTCCAAATTTTAGGAACTTGGTCGGGAATAATATTACGACGCTAACTCTATGTAAAGATAAAGATAGAATTGAAAAATGCCAAAGGATCGAGTTACCACCAAATAAACATGTATTTTGGTCGATTGGGTCGGATATGACCATTACCAAGTAAGTAAACCATAGCTCTCGGTTTACGAGATCATATCTCTCAATTGAAAAAAATATCCTACACATACCCAACCATCAAATATAAAACCCACGTATTAATTGAAGCAATAAGTTTCTTTTTTATATTATTATCCATAAATCTTTAGGATGGTAGAATTTACCAAAATATATTGTTTTTACTTTCTCTAATGTATAACACTCTCTTATGATTAGTATTTTATGCCTAAATAAAATTATTTATTCATATAAAAAATTAGGAAATGGTGCTCAGCAAATTTCGGTAACTAGTTAAAGAAAAAATCAAAAACCAAATCATGATTTTTGATCTTCGCGAATAGGGCCGAGACCAAATACGAGGAACTAGGTCGTGAAGAAATGGTAGGAATTGAGTCATGACAAAATTTTGGAAACTCCAAATTTTAGGAACTTGGTCGGGAATAATATTACGACGCTAACTCTATGTAAAGATAAAGATAGAATTGAAAAATGCCAAAGGATCGAGTTACCACCAACTAAACATGTATTTTGGTCGATTGGGTCGGATATGACCATTACGAAGTAAGTAAACCATAGCTCTCGGTTTAGAGATCATATCTCTCAATTGAAAAAATATCCTACACATACCCAACCATCAAATATAAAACGCACGTATTAATTGAAGCAATAAGTTTCTTTTTTATATTATTATCCATAAATCTTTAGGATGGTAGAATTTACCAAAATATATTGTTTTTACTTTCTCTAATGTATAACACTCTCTTATGATTAGTATTTTATGCCTAAATAAAATTATTTATTCATATAAAAAATTAGGAAATGGTGCTCAGCAAATTTCGGTAACTAGTTAAAGAAAAAATCAAAAACTAAATCATGATTTTTGATCTTCGCGAATACGGCTGAGAGCAAATACGAGGAACTAGGTCGAGAAGAAATGGTAGGAATTGAGTCATGACAAAATTTTGGAAACTCCAAATTTTAGGAACTTGGTTGGGACTAAAATTACGACGCTAACTCTATGTAAAGATAAAGATAGAATTGAAAATTGCCAAAGGATCGAGTTACCACCAAATAAACATGTATTTTGGTCGACTGGGTCGGATATGACCATTACCAAGTAAGTAAACCATAGCTCTCAGTTTACAGACCATAGCTCTCAATTGAAAAAATATCCTACACATACCCAACCATCAAATATAAAACCCACATATTAATTGAAGCAATAAGTTTCTTTTTTATATTATTATCCATAAATCTTTAGGATGGTAGAATTTACCAAAATATATTGTTTTTACTTTCTCTAATGTATAACACTCTCTTATGATTAGTATTTTATGCCTAAATAAAATTATTTATTCATATAAAAAATTAGGAAATGGTGCTCGGAAATTTCGGTAACTAGTTAAAGAAAAAATCAAAAACTAAATCATGATTTTTGATCTTCGCGAATAGGGCCGAGAGCAAATACGAGGAACTAGGTCGAGAAGAAATGGTAGGAATTGAGTCATGACAAAATTTTGGAAACTCCAAATTTTAGGAACTTGGTCGGGAATAAAATTACGACGCTAACTCTATGTAAAGATAAAGATAGAATTGAAAAATGCCAAAGGATCGAGTTACCACCAAATAAACATGTATTTTGGTCGATTGGGTCGGATATGACCATTACCAAGTAAGTAAACCATAGCTCTCGGTTTACAGACCATAGCTCTCAATTGAAAAAATATCCTACACATACCCAACCATCAAATATAAAACCCACGTATTAATTGAAGCAATAAGTTTCTTTTTTATATTATTATCCATAAATCTTTAGGATGGTAGAATTTACCAAAATATATTGTTTTTACTTTCTCTAATGTATAACACTCTCTTATGATTAGTATTTTATGCCTAAATAAAATTATTTATTCATATAAAAAATTAGGAAATGGTGCTCAGCAAATTTCGGTAACTAGTTAAAGAAAAAATCAAAAACTAAATCATGATTTTTGAACTTCGCGAATAGGGCCGAGAGCAAATACAAGGAACTAGGTCGAGAAGAAATGGTAGGAATTGAGTCATGACAAAATTTTGGAAACTCCAAATTTTAGGAACTTGGTCGGGAATAATATTACGACGCTAACTCTATGTAAAGATAAAGATAGAATTGAAAAATGCCAAAGGATCGAGTTACCACCAACTAAACATGTATTTTGGTCGATTGGGTCGGATATGACCATTACCAAGTAAGTAAACCATAGCTCTCAGTTTACAGATCATATCTCTCAATTGAAAAAATATCCTACACATACCCAACCATCAAATATAAAACGCACGTATTAATTGAAGCAATAAGTTTCTTTTTTATATTATTATCCATAAATCTTTAGGATGGTAGAATTTACCAAAATATATTGTTTTTACTTTCTCTAATGTATAACACTCTCTTATGATTAGTATTTTATGCCTAAATAAAATTATTTATTCATATAAAAAATTAGGAAATGGTGCTCAGCAAATTTCGGTAACTAGTTAAAGAAAAAAATCAAAAACTAAATCATGATTTTTGATCTTCGCGAATAGGGCCGAGAGCAAATACGAGGAACTAGGTCGAGAAGAAATGGTAGGAATTGAGTCATGACAAAATTTTGGAAACTCCAAATTTTAGGAACTTGGTCGGGAATAATATTACGACGCTAACTCTATGTAAAGATAAAGATAGAATTGAAAAATGCCAAAGGATCGAGTTACCACCAAATAAACATGTATTTTGGTCGACTGGGTCGGATATGACCATTACCAAGTAAGTAAACCATAGCTCTCAGTTTACAGACCATAGCTCTCAATTGAAAAAATATCCTACACATACCCAACCATCAAATATAAAACCCACGTATTAATTGAAGCAATAAGTTTCTTTTTTATATTATTATCCATAAATCTTTAGGATGGTAGAATTTACCAAAATATATTGTTTTTACTTTCTCTAATGTATAACACTCTCTTATGATTAGTATTTTATGCCTAAATAAAATTATTTATTCATATAAAAAATTAGGAAATGGTGCTCAGCAAATTTCGGTAACTAGTTAAAGAAAAAATCAAAAACTAAATCATGATTTTTGAACTTCGCGAATAGGGCCGAGAGCAAATACAAGGAACTAGGTCGAGAAGAAATGGTAGGAATTGAGTCATGACTAAATTTTGGGAACTCCAAATTTTAGGAACTTGGTCGGGAATAATATTACGACGCTAACTCTATGTAAAGATAAAGATAGAATTGAAAAATGCCAAAGGATCGAGTTACCACCAAATAAACATGTATTTTGGTCGATTGGGTCGGATATGACCATTACCAAGTAAGTAAACCATAGCTCTCAGTTTACGGATCATATCTCTCAATTGAAAAAATATCCTACACATACCCAACCATCAAATATAAAACGCACGTATTAATTGAAGCAATAAGTTTCTTTTTTATATTATTATCCATAAATCTTTAGGATGGTAGAATTTACCAAAATGTATTGTTTTTACTTTCTCTAATGTATAACACTCTCTTATGATTAGTATTTTATGCCTAAATAAAATTATTTATTCATATAAAAAATTAGGAAATGGTGCTAAGCAAATTTCGGTAACTAGTTAAAGAAAAAATCAAAAACTAAATCATGATTTTTGATCTTCGCGAATAGGGCCGAGAGCAAATACGAGGAACTAGGTCGAGAAGAAATGGTAGGAATTGAGTCATGACAAAATTTTGGAAACTCCAAATTTTAGGAACTTGGTCGGGAATAATATTACGACGCTAACTCTATGTAAAGATAAAGATAGAATTGAAAAATGCCAAAGGATCGAGTTACCACCAAATAAACATGTATTTTGGTCGATTGGGTCGGATATGACCATTACCAAGTAAGTAAACCATAGCTCTCGGTTTACGGACCATAGCTCTCAATTGAATAAATATCCTACACATACCCAACCATCAAATATAAAACCCACGTATTAATTGAAGCAATAAGTTTCTTTTTTATATTATTATCCATAAATCTTTAGGATGGTAGAATTTACCAAAATGTATTGTTTTTACTTTCTCTAATGTATAACACTCTCTTATGATTAGTATTTTATGCCTAAATAAAATTATTTATTCATATAAAAAATTAGGAAATGGTGCTCAGCAAATTTCGGTAACTAGTTAAAGAAAAAATCAAAAACTAAATCATGATTTTTGATCTTCGCGAATAGGGCCGAGAGCAAATACAAGGAACTAGGTCGAGAAGAAATGGTAGGAATTGAGTCATGACAAAATTTTGGAAACTCCAAATTTTAGGAACTTGGTCGGGAATAATATTACGACGCTAACTCTATGTAAAGATAAAGATAGAATTGAAAAATGCCAAAGGATCGAGTTACCACCAAATAAACATGTATTTTGGTCGATTGGGTCGGATATGACCATTACCAAGTAAGTAAACCATAGCTCTCGGTTTACGGACCATATCTCTCAATTGAAAAAATATCCTACACATACCCAACCATCAAATATAAAACCCACGTATTAATTGAAGCAATAAGTTTCTTTTTTATATTATTATCCATAAATCTTTAGGATGGTAGAATTTACCAAAATGTATTGTTTTTACTTTCTCTAATGTATAACACTCTCTTATGATTAGTATTTTATGCCTAAATAAAATTATTTATTCATATAAAAAATTAGGAAATGGTGCTCAGCAAATTTCGATAACTAGTTAAAGAAAAAAATCAAAAACTAAATCATGATTTTTGATCTTCGCGAATAGGGTCGAGAGCAAATACAAGGAACTAGGTCGAGAAGAAATGGTAGGAATTGAGTCATGACAAAATTTTGGAAACTCCAAATTTTAGGAACTTGGTCGGGACTAATATTACGACGCTAACTCTATGTAAAGATAAAGATAGAATTGAAAAATGCCAAAGGATCGAGTTACCACCAACTAAACATGTATTTTGGTCGATTGGGTCGGATATGACCATTACCAAGTAAGTAAACCATAGCTCTCGGTTTACGATCATATCTCTCAATTGAAAAAATATCCTACACATACCCAACCATCAAATATAAAACGCACGTATTAATTGAAGCAATAAGTTTCTTTTTTATATTATTATCCATAAATCTTTAGGATGGTAGAATTTACCAAAATGTATTGTTTTTACTTTCTCTAATGTATAACACTCTCTTATGATTAGTATTTTATGCCTAAATAAAATTATTTATTCATATAAAAAATTAGGAAATGGTGCTCAAGCAAATTTCGGTAACTAGTTAAAGAAAAAATCAAAAACCAAATCATGATTTTTGATCTTCGCGAATAGGGCCGAGAGCAAATACGAGGAACTAGGTCGAGAAGAAATGGTAGGAATTGAGTCATGACAAAATTTTGGAAACTCCAAATTTTAGGAACTTGGTCGGGAATAATATTACGACGCTAACTCTATGTAAAGATAAAGATAGAATTGAAAAATGCCAAAGGATCGAGTTACCACCAACTAAACATGTATTTTGGTCGATTGGGTCGGATATGACCATTACCAAGTAAGTAAACCATAGCTCTCGGTTTACATATCATATCTCTCAATTGAAAAAATATCCTACACATACCCAACCATCAAATATAAAACGCACGTATTAATTGAAGCAATAAGTTTCTTTTTTATATTATTATCCATAAATCTTTAGGATGGTAGAATTTACCAAAATGTATTGTTTTTACTTTCTCTAATGTATAACACTCTCTTATGATTAGTATTTTATGCCTACATAAAATTATTTATTCATATAAAAAATTAGGAAATGGTGCTCAGCAAATTTCGGTAACTAGTTAAAGAAAAAATCAAAAACTAAATCATGATTTTTGATCTTCGCGAATAGGGCCGAGAGCAAATACGAGGAACTAGGTCGAGAAGAAATGGTAGGAATTGAGTCATGACAAAATTTTGGAAACTCCAAATTTTAGGAACTTGGTCGGGAATAATATTACGACGCTAACTCTATGTAAAGATAAAGATAGAATTGAAAAATGCCAAAGGATCGAGTTACCACGAACTAAACATGTATTTTGGTCGATTGGGTCGGATATGACCATTACCAAGTAAGTAAACCATAGCTCTCAGTTTACAGATCATATCTCTCAATTGAAAAAATATCCTACACATACCCAACCATCAAATATAAAACGCACGTATTAATTGAAGCAATAAGTTTCTTTTTTATATTATTATCCATAAATCTTTAGGATGGTAGAATTTACCAAAATGTATTGTTTTTACTTTCTCTAATGTATAACACTCTCTTATGATTAGTATTTTATGCCTACATAAAATTATTTATTCATATAAAAAATTAGGAAATGGTGCTCAGCAAATTTCGGTAACTAGTTAAAGAAAAAATCAAAAACTAAATCATGATTTTTGATCTTCGCGAATAGGGCCGAGAGCAAATACAAGGAACTAGGTCGAGAAGAAATGGTAGGAATTGAGTCATGACAAAATTTTGGAAACTCCAAATTTTAGGAACTTGGTCGGGAATAATATTACGACGCTAACTCTATGTAAAGATAAAGATAGAATTGAAAAATGCCAAAGGATCGAGTTACCACCAACTAAACATGTATTTTGGTCGATTGGGTCGGATATGACCATTACCAAGTAAGTAAACCATAGCTCTCAGTTTACAGATCATATCTCTCAATTGAAAAAATATCCTACACATACCCAACCATCAAATATAAAACGCACGTATTAATTGAAGCAATAAGTTTCTTTTTTATATTATTATCCATAAATCTTTAGGATGGTAGAATTTACCAAAATGTATTGTTTTTACTTTCTCTAATGTATAACACTCTCTTATGATTAGTATTTTATGCCTAAATAAAATTATTTATTCATATAAAAAATTAGGAAATGGTGCTCAAAGAAATTTCGGTAACTAGTTAAAGAAAAAATCAAAAACTAAATCATGATTTTTGATCTTCGCGAATAGGGCCGAGACCAAATACGAGGAACTAGGTCGTGAAGAAATGGTAGGAATTGAGTCATGACAAAATTTTGGAAACTCCAAATTTTAGGAACTTGGTCGGGAATAATATTACGACGCTAACTCTATGTAAAGATAAAGATAGAATTGAAAAATGCCAAAGGATCGAGTTACCAACAACTAAACATGTATTTTGGTCGATTGGGTCGGATATGACCATTACCAAGTAAGTAAACCATAGCTCTCGGTTTACGGATCATATCTCTCAATTGAAAAAATATCCTACACATACCCAACCATCAAATATAAAACGCACGTATTAATTGAAGCAATAAGTTTCTTTTTTATATTATTATCCATAAATCTTTAGGATGGTAGAATTTACCAAAATGTATTGTTTTTACTTTCTCTAATGTATAACACTCTCTTATGATTAGTATTTTATGCCTAAATAAAATTATTTATTCATATAAAAAATTAGGAAATGGTGCTCAGCAAATTTCGGTAACTAGTTAAAGAAAAAATCAAAAACCAAATCATGATTTTTGATCTTCGCGAATAGGGCTGAGACCAAATACGAGGAACTAGGTCGTGAAGAAATGGTAGGAATTGAGTCATGACAAAATTTTGGAAACTCCAAATTTTAGGAACTTGGTTGGGACTAAAATTACGACGCTAACTCTATGTAAAGATAAAGATAGAATTGAAAAATGCCAAAGGATCGAGTTACCACGAACTAAACATGTATTTTGGTCGATTGGGTCGGATATGACCATTACCAAGTAAGTAAACCATAGCTCTCGGTTTACGGATCATATCTCTCAATTGAAAAAATATCCTACACATACCCAACCATCAAATATAAAACGCACGTATTAATTGAAGCAATAAGTTTCTTTTTTATATTATTATCCATAAATCTTTAGGATGGTAGAATTTACCAAAATGTATTGTTTTTACTTTCTCTAATGTATAACACTCTCTTATGATTAGTATTTTATGCCTAAATAAAATTATTTATTCATATAAAAAATTAGGAAATGGTGCTCAGCAAATTTCGGTAACTAGTTAAAGAAAAAAATCAAAAACTAAATCATGATTTTTGATCTTCGCGAATAGGGCCGAGAGCAAATACAGAGGAACTAGGTCGAGAAGAAATGGTAGGAATTGAGTCATGACAAAATTTTGGGAAACTCCAAATTTTAGGAACTTGGTCGGGAATAATATTACGACGCTAACTCTATGTAAAGATAAAGATAGAATTGAAAAATGCCAAAGGATCGAGTTACCACGAACTAAACATGTATTTTGGTCGATTGGGTCGGATATGACCATTACCAAGTAAGTAAACCATAGCTCCGGTTTAAAGATCATATCTCTCAATTGAAAAAATATCCTACACATACCCAACCATCAAATATAAAACGCACGTATTAATTGAAGCAATAAGTTTCTTTTTTATATTATTATCCATAAATCTTTAGGATGGTAGAATTTACCAAAATGTATTGTTTTTACTTTCTCTAATGTATAACACTCTCTTATGATTAGTATTTTATGCCTAAATAAAATTATTTATTCATATAAAAAATTAGGAAATGGTGCTCAAGCAAATTTCGATAACTAGTTAAAGAAAAAATCAAAAACTAAATCATGATTTTTGAACTTCGCGAATAGGGCCGAGAGCAAATACAAGGAACTAGGTCGAGAAGAAATGGTAGGAATTGAGTCATGACTAAATTTTGGAAACTCCAAATTTTAGGAACTTGGTCGGGACTAATATTACGACGCTACCTCTATGTAAAGATAAAGATAGAATTGAAAAATGCCAAAGGATCGAGTTACCACCAACTAAACATGTATTTTGGTCGATTGGGTCGGATATGACCATTACCAAGTAAGTAAACCATAGCTCTCGGTTTACGGATCATATCTCTCAATTGAAAAAATATCCTACACATACCCAACCATCAAATATAAAACCCACGTATTAATTGAAGCAATAAGTTTCTTTTTTATATTATTATCCATAAATCTTTAGGATGGTAGAATTTACCAAAATATATTGTTTTTACTTTCTCTAATGTATAACACTCTCTTATGATTAGTATTTTATGCCTAAATAAAATTATTTATTCATATAAAAAATTAGGAAATGGTGCTCAAGAAATTTCGGTAACTAGTTAAAGAAAAATCAAAAACTAAATCATGATTTTTGATCTTCGCGAATAGGGCCGAGAGCAAATACGAGGAACTAGGTCGAGAAGAAATGGTAGGAATTGAGTCATGACAAAATTTTGGAAACTCCAAATTTTAGGAACTTGGTCGGGACTAATATTACGACGCTAACTCTATGTAAAGATAAAGATAGAATTGAAAAATGCCAAAGGATCGAGTTACCACCAAATAAACATGTATTTTGGTCGATTGGGTCGGATATGACCATTACCAAGTAAGTAAACCATAGCTCTCGGTTTACGTACCATAGCTCTCAATTGAAAAAATATCCTACACATACCCAACCATCAAATATAAAACCCACGTATTAATTGAAGCAATAAGTTTCTTTTTTATATTATTATCCATAAATCTTTAGGATGGTAGAATTTACCAAAATGTATTGTTTTTACTTTCTCTAATGTATAACACTCTCTTATGATTAGTATTTTATGCCTAAATAAAATTATTTATTCATATAAAAAATTAGGAAATGGTGCTCAAGCAAATTTCGATAACTAGTTAAAGAAAAAATCAAAAACTAAATCATGATTTTTGATCTTCGCGAATAGGGCCGAGAGCAAATACGAGGAACTAGGTCGAGAAGAAATGGTAGGAATTGAGTCATGACAAAATTTTGGAAACTCCAAATTTTAGGAACTTGGTCGGGACTAATATTACGACGCTAACTCTATGTAAAGATAAAGATAGAATTGAAAAATGCCAAAGGATCGAGTTACCACCAAATAAACATGTATTTTGGTCGACTGGGTCGGATATGACCATTACCAAGTAAGTAAACCATAGCTCTCAGTTTACAGACCATAGCTCTCAATTGAAAAAATATCCTACACATACCCAACCATCAAATATAAAACCCACGTATTAATTGAAGCAATAAGTTTCTTTTTTATATTATTATCCATAAATCTTTAGGATGGTAGAATTTACCAAAATGTATTGTTTTTACTTTCTCTAATGTATAACACTCTCTTATGATTAGTATTTTATGCCTAAATAAAATTATTTATTCATATAAAAAATTAGGAAACGGTGCTCAGCAAATTTCGGTAACTAGTTAAAGAAAAAAATCAAAAACTAAATCATGATTTTTGATCTTCGCGAATAGGGCCGAGAGCAAATACGAGGAACTAGGTCGAGAAGAAATGGTAGGAATTGAGTCATGACAAAATTTTGGAAACTCCAAATTTTAGGAACTTGGTCGGGACTAATATTACGACGCTAACTCTATGTAAAGATAAAGATAGAATTGAAAAATGCCAAAGGATCGAGTTACCACCAAATAAACATGTATTTTGGTCGATTGGGTCGGATATGACCATTACCAAGTAAGTAAACCATAGCTCTCGGTTTACGTACCATAGCTCTCAATTGAAAAAATATCCTACACATACCCAACCATCAAATATAAAACGCACGTATTAATTGAAGCAATAAGTTTCTTTTTTATATTATTATCCATAAATCTTTAGGATGGTAGAATTTACCAAAATGTATTGTTTTTACTTTCTCTAATGTATAACACTCTCTTATGATTAGTATTTTATGCCTAAATAAAATTATTTATTCATATAAAAAATTAGGAAATGGTGCTCAGCAAATTTCGGTAACTAGTTAAAGAAAAAATCAAAAACTAAATCATGATTTTTGATCTTCGCGAATACGGCTGAGAGCAAATACGAGGAACTAGGTCGAGAAGAAATGGTAGGAATTGAGTCATGACAAAATTTTGGAAACTCCAAATTTTAGGAACTTGGTCGGGACTAATATTACGACGCTACCTCTATGTAAAGATAAAGATAGAATTGAAAAATGCCAAAGGATCGAGTTACCACCAACTAAACATGTATTTTGGTCGATTGGGTCGGATATGACCATTACCAAGTAAGTAAACCATATGGTTTACAGATCATATCTCTCAATTGAAAAAATATCCTACACATACCCAACCATCAAATATAAAACGCACGTATTAATTGAAGCAATAAGTTTCTTTTTTATATTATTATCCATAAATCTTTAGGATGGTAGAATTTACCAAAATATATTGTTTTTACTTTCTCTAATGTATAACACTCTCTTATGATTAGTATTTTATGCCTAAATAAAATTATTTATTCATATAAAAAATTAGGAAATGGTGCTCAAGCAAATTTCGGTAACTAGTTAAAGAAAAAATCAAAAACTAAATCATGATTTTTGATCTTCGCGAATAGGGTCGAGAGCAAATACGAGGAACTAGGTCGAGAAGAAATGGTAGGAATTGAGTCATGACAAAATTTTGGAAACTCCAAATTTTAGGAACTTGGTTGGGACTAATATTACGACGCTAACTCTATGTAAAGATAAAGATAGAATTGAAAAATGCCAAAGGATCGAGTTACCACCAAATAAACATGTATTTTGGTCGATTGGGTCGGATATGACCATTACCAAGTAAGTAAACCATAGCTCTCAGTTTACGTACCATAGCTCTAAATTGAATAAATATCCTACACATACCCAACCATCAAATATAAAACCCACGTATTAATTGAAGCAATAAGTTTCTTTTTTATATTATTATCCATAAATCTTTAGGATGGTAGAATTTACCAAAATGTATTGTTTTTACTTTCTCTAATGTATAACACTCTCTTATGATTAGTATTTTATGCCTAAATAAAATTATTTATTCATATAAAAAATTAGGAAATGGTGCTCAGCATATTTCGGTAACTAGTTAAAGAAAAAAATCAAAAACTAAATCATGATTTTTGATCTTCGCGAATAGGGCCGAGAGCAAATACGAGGAACTAGGTCGAGAAGAAATGGTAGGAATTGAGTCATGACAAAATTTTGGAAACTCCAAATTTTAGGAACTTGGTCGGGAATAATATTACGACGCTAACTCTATGTAAAGATAAAGATAGAATTGAAAAATGCCAAAGGATCGAGTTACCACCAACTAAACATGTATTTTGGTCGATTGGGTCGGATATGACCATTACCAAGTAAGTAAACCATAGCTCTCAGTTTACAGATCATATCTCTCAATTGAAAAAATATCCTACACATACCCAACCATCAAATATAAAACGCACGTATTAATTGAAGCAATAAGTTTCTTTTTTATATTATTATCCATAAATCTTTAGGATGGTAGAATTTACCAAAATGTATTGTTTTTACTTTCTCTAATGTATAACACTCTCTTATGATTAGTATTTTATGCCTACATAAAATTATTTATTCATATAAAAAATTAGGAAATGGTGCTCAGCAAATTTCGGTAACTAGTTAAAGAAAAAATCAAAAACTAAATCATGATTTTTGATCTTCGCGAATAGGGCCGAGAGCAAATACGAGGAACTAGGTCGAGAAGAAATGGTAGGAATTGAGTCATGACAAAATTTTGGAAACTCCAAATTTTAGGAACTTGGTCGGGAATAATATTACGACGCTAACTCTATGTAAAGATAAAGATAGAATTGAAAAATGCCAAAGGATCGAGTTACCACCAAACTAAACATGTATTTTGGTCGATTGGGTCGGATATGACCATTACCAAGTAAGTAAACCATAGCTCTCGGTTTACGTATCATATCTCTCAATTGAAAAAATATCCTACACATACCCAACCATCAAATATAAAACCCACGTATTAATTGAAGCAATAAGTTTCTTTTTTATATTATTATCCATAAATCTTTAGGATGGTAGAATTTACCAAAATGTATTGTTTTTACTTTCTCTAATGTATAACACTCTCTTATGATTAGTATTTTATGCCTAAATAAAATTATTTATTCATATAAAAAATTAGGAAATGGTGCTCAGTAGATTTCGGTAACTAGTTAAAGAAAAAAATCAAAAACTAAATCATGATTTTTGATCTTCGCGAATAGGGCCGAGAGCAAATACGAGGAACTAGGTCGAGAAGAAATGGTAGGAATTGAGTCATGACAAAATTTTGGAAACTCCAAATTTTAGGAACTTGGTCGGGACTAATATTACGACGCTAACTCTATGTAAAGATAAAGATAGAATTGAAAAATGCCAAAGGATCGAGTTACCACCAAATAAACATGTATTTTGGTCGATTGGGTCGGATATGACCATTACCAAGTAAGTAAACCATAGCTCTCGGTTTACGTACCATAGCTCTCAATTGAATAAATATCCTACACATACCCAACCATCAAATATAAAACCCACGTATTAATTGAAGCAATAAGTTTCTTTTTTATATTATTATCCATAAATCTTTAGGATGGTAGAATTTACCAAAATGTATTGTTTTTACTTTCTCTAATGTATAACACTCTCTTATGATTAGTATTTTATGCCTACATAAAATTATTTATTCATATAAAAAATTAGGAAATGGTGCTCAGCAAATTTCGGTAACTAGTTAAAGAAAAAAATCAAAAACTAAATCATGATTTTTGATCTTCGCGAATAGGGCCGAGAGCAAATACGAGGAACTAGGTCGAGAAGAAATGGTAGGAATTGAGTCATGACAAAATTTTGGAAACTCCAAATTTTAGGAACTTGGTCGGGAATAATATTACGACGCTAACTCTATGTAAAGATAAAGATAGAATTGAAAAATGCCAAAGGATCGAGTTACCACGAACTAAACATGTATTTTGGTCGATTGGGTCGGATATGACCATTACCAAGTAAGTAAACCATAGCTCTCAGTTTACATATCATATCTCTCAATTGAAAAAATATCCTACACATACCCAACCATCAAATATAAAACGCACGTATTAATTGAAGCAATAAGTTTCTTTTTTATATTATTATCCATAAATCTTTAGGATGGTAGAATTTACCAAAATGTATTGTTTTTACTTTCTCTAATGTATAACACTCTCTTATGATTAGTATTTTATGCCTACATAAAATTATTTATTCATATAAAAAATTAGGAAATGGTGCTCAGCAAATTTCGGTAACTAGTTAAAGAAAAAATCAAAAACTAAATCATGATTTTTGATCTTCGCGAATAGGGTCGAGAGCAAATACGAGGAACTAGGTCGAGAAGAAATGGTAGGAATTGAGTCATGACAAAATTTTGGAAACTCCAAATTTTAGGAACTTGGTTGGGACTAAAATTACGACGCTAACTCTATGTAAAGATAAAGATAGAATTGAAAAATGCCAAAGGATCGAGTTACCACGAACTAAACATGTATTTTGGTCGATTGGGTCGGATATGACCATTACCAAGTAACTAAACCATAGCTCTTAGTTTACAGACCATAGCTCTCAATTGAAAAAATACCCTACAGATACGCAACCATTAAATATAAAACCCAAGTATTAATTGAAGCAATAAGTTTCTTTTTTATATTATTATCCATAAATCTTTAGGATGGTAGAATTTACCAAAATGTATTGTTTTTACTTTCTCTAATGTATAACACTCTCTTATGATTAGTATTTTATGCCTAAATAAAATTATTTATTCATATAAAAAATTAGGAAATGGTGCTCAGCAAATTTCGGTAACTAGTTAAAGAAAAAATCAAAAACTAAATCATGATTTTTGATCTTCGCGAATACGGCTGAGAGCAAATACGAGGAACTAGGTCGAGAAGAAATGGTAAGAATTGAGTCATGACTAAATTTTGGAAACTCCAAATTTTAGGAACTTGGTCGGGAATAATATTACGACGCTACCTCTATGTAAAGATAAAGATAGAATTGAAAAATGCCAAAGGATCGAGTTACCACCAAATAAACATGTATTTTGGTCGATTGGGTCGGATATGACCATTACCAAGTAACTAAACCATAGCTCTCAATTGAAAAAATATCCTACACATACCCAACCATCAAATATAAAACCCAAGTATTAATTGAAGCAATAAGTTTCTTTTTTATATTATTATCCATAAAAGTTTAGGATGGTAGAATTTACCAAAATGTATTGTTTCTACTTTCTCTAATGTATAACACTCTCTTATGATTAGTATTTTATGCCTAAATAAAATTATTTATTCATATAAAAAATTAGGAAATGGTGCTCAGCAGATTTCGGTAACTAGTTAAAGAAAAAATCAAAAACTAAATCATGATTTTTGAACTTCGGGAATAGGGCCGAGAGCAAATAAGAGGAACTAGGTCGAGAAGAAATGGTAGGAATTGAGTCATGACTAAATTTTTGGAACTCCAAATTTTAGGAACTTGGTTGGGAATAATATTACGACGCTACCACTATGTAAAGATAAAGATAGAATTGAAAAATGCCAAAGGATCGAGTTACCACCAACTAAACATGTATTTTGGTCGATTGGGTCGGATATGACCATTACCAAGTAACTAAACCATAGGTCTCAGTTTACAGACCATAGCTCTCAATTGAAAAAATATCCTACACATACCCAACCATCAAATATAAAACGCAAGTATTAATTGAAGCAATAAGTTTCTTTTTTATATTATTATCCATAAATCTTTAGGATGGTAGAATTTACCAAAATTTATTGTTTTTACTTTCTCTAATGTATAACACTCTCTTATGATTAGTATTTTATGCCTAAATAAAATTATTTATTCATATAAAAAATTAGGAAATGGTGCTCAGCAGATTTCGATAACTAGTTAAAGAAAAAATCAAAAACTAAATCATGATTTTTGAACTTCACGAATAGGGCCGAGAGCAAATACGAGGAACTAGGTCGAGAAGAAATGGTAGGAATTGAGTCATGACTAAATTTTGGGAACTCCAAATTTTAGGAACTTGGTCGGGAATAATATTACGACGCTACCTCTATGTAAAGATAAACGTAGAATTGAAAAATGCCAAAGGATCGAGTTACCACCAAAAAAAACATGTACGATTGGGTCGGATATCACCATTACCAAGTAACTAAACCATAGCTCTCAATTGAAAAAATATCCTACACATACCCTACTATCAAATATAAAACGCAAGTATTAATTGAAGCAATAAGTTTCTTTGTTATATTATTATCCATAAATCTTTAGGATGGTAGAATTTACCAAAATATATTGTTTTTACTTTGTCTAATGTATAACACTCTCTTATGATTAGTATTTTATGCCTAAATAAAATTATTTAACCAAATAAAAAATTAGGAAATGGTGCTCAGTAGATTTCGATAACTACTTAAAGAAAAAATCAAAAACTGAATCATGATTTTTGAACTTCGGGAATAGGGCCGACAGCAAATAAGAGGAACTAGGTCGAGAAGAAATGGTAGGAATTGAGTCATGATTAATTTTGGGATCTCCAAATTTTAGGAACTTGGTCGGGACTAATATTACGACGCTACCACTATGTAAAGATAAATATAGAATTGAAAAATGCCAAAGGATCGAGTTACCACCAACTAAACATGTATTTTAGTCAATTGGGTCGGATATGACCATTACCAAATAGCTGAACCATAGGTCTCAGTTTACGGACCATAGCTCTCAATTGAAAAAATATCCTACACATACCCAACCATCAAATATAAAACGCAAGTATTAATTGAAGCAATAAGTTTCTTTTTTATATTATTATCCATAAATCTTTAGGATGGTAGAATTTACCAAAATTTATTGTTTTTACTTTCTCTAATGTATAACACTCTCTTATGATTAGTATTTTATGCCTAAAGAAAATTATTTATTCATATAAATTTTTTTTGGAAAGGTGCTCAGCAGATTTCGATAACTAGTTAAAGAAAAAATCAAAAACTAAATCATGATTTTTGAACTTCACGAATAGGGCTGAGAGCAAATACGAGGAACTAGGTCGAGAAGTAATGGTAGGAATTGAGTCATGACTAAATTTTGGGAACTCCAAATTTTAGGAACTTGGTCGGGAATAATATTACGACGCTACCTCTATGTAAAGATAAATATAGAATTGAAAAATGCCAAAGGATCGAGTTACCACAAACTAAACATGTATTTTAGTCAATTGGGTCGGATATGACCATTACCAAGTAACTTAACCATAGGTCTCACACAGACCATAGCTCTCAATTGAAAAAATATCCTACACAAAGCCAACCATCAAATATAAAACGCAAGTATTAATTGAAGCAATAAGTTTCTTTTTTATATTATTATCCATAAATCTTTAGGATGGTAGAATTTACCAAAAATTTATTGTTTTTACTTTCTCTAATATATAACACTCTCTTATGATTAGTATTTTATGCCTAAATAAAATTATTTATTCATATAAAAAATATGGGAAAGGTGCTCAGCAGATTTCGATAACTAGTTAAAGAAAAAAATCAAAAACTAAATCATGATTTTTGAACTTCACGAATAGGGTCGAGAGCAAATACGAGGAACTAGGTCGAGAAGTAATGGTAGGAATTGAGTCATGACTAAATTTTGGGAACTCCAAATTTTAGGAACTTGGTCGGGAATAATATTACGACGCTACCTCTATGTAAAGATAAACGTAGAATTGAAAAATGCCAAAGGATCGAGTTACCACCAAAAAAAACATGTACGATTGGGTCGGATATCACCATTACCAAGTAACTAAACCATAGCTCTCAATTGAAAAAATATCCTACACATACCCTACTATCAAATATAAAACGCAAGTATTAATTGAAGCAATAAGTTTCTTTGTTATATTATTATCCATAAATCTTTAGGATGGTAGAATTTACCAAAATATATTGTTTTTACTTTCTCTAATGTATAACACTCTCTTATGATTAGTATTTTATGCCTAAATAAAATTATTTAACCAAATAAAAAATTAGGAAATGGTGCTCAGTAGATTTCGATAACTACTTAAAGAAAAAATCAAAAACTGAATCATGATTTTTGAACTTCGGGAATCGGGCCGACAGCAAATAAGAGGAACTAGGTCGAGAAGAAATGGTAGGAATTGAGTCATGATTAATTTTGGGATCTCCAAATTTTAGGAACTTGGTCGGGACTAATATTACGACGCTACCACTATGTAAAGATAAATATAGAATTGAAAAATGCCAAAGGATCGAGTTACCACCAACTAAACATGTATTTTAGTCAATTGGGTCGGATATGACCATTACCAAGTAACTGAACCATAGGTCTCGATATGCGACCATAGCTCTCAATTGAAAAAATATCCTACACATACCCAACCATCAAATATAAAACGCAAGTATTAATTGAAGCAATAAGTTTCTTTTTTATATTATTATCCATAAATCTTTAGGATGGTAGAATTTACCAAAATTTATTGTTTTTACTTTCTCTAATGTATAACACTCTCTTATGATTAGTATTTTATGCCTAAATAAAATTATTTATTCATATAAAATTTTTTGAAATGGTGCTCAGGAGATATCGATAACTAGTTAAAGAAAAAATCAAAAACCTAAATCATGATTTTTGAACTTCGCGAATAGGGTCGAGAGCAAATACGAGGAACTAGGTCGAGAAGTAATGGTAGGAATTGAGTCATGACTAAATTTTGGGAACTCCAAATTTTAGGAACTTGGTCGGGAATAATATTACGACGCTACCTCTATGTAAAGATAAATATAGAATTGAAAAATGCCAAAGGATCGAGTTACCACCAACTAAACATGTATTTTAGTCGATTGGGTCGGATATCACCATTACCAAGTAAACCATAGGTCTAAACCATAGCTCTCAATTGAAAAAATATCCTACACATACCCAACCATCAAATATAAAACGCAAGTATTAATTGAAGCAATAAGTTTCTTTTTTATATTATTATCCATAAATCTTTAGGATGGTAGAATTTACAAAATATATTGTTTTTACTTTGTCTAATGTATAACACTCTCTTATGATTAGTATTTTATGCCTAAATAAAATTATTTATTCAAATAAAAAATTTTTGGAAATGGTGCTCGAAGAATTTCGATAACTAGTTAAAGAAAAATCAAAAACTAAGTCATGATTTTTGAACTTCGGGAATAGGGCCGAGAGCAAATAAGAGGAACTAGGTCGAGAAGAAATGGTAGGAATTGAGTCATGATTAATTTTGGGATCTCCAAATTTTAGGAACTTGGTCGGGACAAATATTACGACGCTACCACTATGTAAAGATAAATATAGAATTGAAAAATGCCAAAGGATCGAGTTACCACCAACTAAACATGTATTTTAGTCAATTGGGTTGGATATGACCATTACCAAGTTAATTGAACCATAGGTCTCGGTTTACGGACCATAGTCTCAATTGAAAAAATATCCTACACATACCTACCATCAAATATAAAACGCAAGTATTAATTGAAGCAATAGTTTCTTTTTTATATTATTATCCATAAATCTTTAGGATGGTAGAATTTTCCAAAAATTATTGTTTACTTTCTCTAATGTATAACACTCTATTATGATTAGTATTTTATGCCTAAATAAAATTATTTATTCATATAAAAATTTTTGGAAAGGTGCTCAAGCAGATTTCGATAACTAGTTAAAGAAAAAATCAAAAACTAAATCATGATTTTTGAACTTCACGAATAGAACATGAGAGCAAATACGAGGAACTAGGTCGAGAAGTAATGGTAGAATTGAGTCATGACTATTAAATTTGGGAACTCCAAAATTTAGGAACTTGGTCGGGAAGAATATTACGACGCTACCTCTATGTAAAGATAAACGTAGAATTGAAAAATGCCAAAAGGATCGAGTTACCACCAAAAAAACATGTATTTTGGTCGATTGGGTCGGATATGACCATTACCAAGTAACTAAACCATAGGTCTGGCCTTTACGTACCATAGCTCTCAATTGAAAAATATCCTACACATACCCAACTATCAAATATAAAACGCAAGTATTAATTGAAGCAATAAGTTTCTTTTTTATATTATTATCCATAAATCTTTAGGATGGTAGAATTTACTAAAATGTATTGTTTTTACTTTCTCTAATGTATAACACTCTCTTATGATTAGTATTTTATGCTTAAATAAAATTATTTATTCATATAAAATTTGGAAATGGTGCTCATGTGATTTCGAGTAACTAGTTTAAGAAAAAATCAAAAACTAAATCATGATTTTTGAACTTCACGAATAGGGCCGAGAGCAAATACGAGGAACTAGGTCGAGAAGAAATGGTAGGAATTGAGTCATGACTAAATTTTGTGATCTCCAAATTTTAGGAACTTGGTCGGGACTAATATTACGACGCTACCTCTATGTAATGATAAATATAGAATTGAAAAATGCCAAAGGATCGAGTTACCACCAACTAAACATGTATTTTGGTCGATTGGGTCGGATATGACCATTACCAAGTAACTAAACCATAGGTCTCAGTTTGGGGACCATAGCTCTCAATTGAAAAAATATCCTACACATACCCACTATCAAATATAAAACGCCAGTATTAATTGAAGCAATAAGTTTCTTTTTAGTATTATTATCCCTTAATCTTTATGATTGTGGAATTTACCAAAATGTATTGTTTTTACTTTCTCTACATGTATCACACTCTCTTATGATTAGTATTTTATGCTTAAATAAAATTATTTATTCATATAAAAAATTACGAAATGGTGCTCAGAGATTTCGATAACTAGTTAAAGAAAAAATCAAAAACTAAATCATGATTTTTAGAACTTCAGGAATAGGGCCGAGAGCAAATAAAGAGGAACTAGGTCGAGAAGTAATGGTAGGATTTGAGTCATGACTAATTTTGGGATCTCCAAATTTTTGGAACTTGGTCGGGACTAATATTACGACGCTACTCTATGTAAAGATAAAGATAGAATTGAAAAATGACAAAGGATCCAGTTACCACCATCTAAACATGTATTTTGGTCGATTGGGTCGGATATGACCATTACCAAGTAACTAAACCATAGGTTCTCTTTTTAAGGACCATATCTCTCAATTGAAAAAATATCCTACACATACCCAACCATCAAATATAAAACGCAAGTATTAATTGAGCAATAAGTTTTTTTTATATTATTATCCCTAAATCTTTAGGATGGGGTAAATTTACCAAAATTTATTGTTTTTACTTTCTCTAATGTATAACACTCTCTTGCGATTAGTATTTTATGTCTAAAGAAAATTATTTATTCATAAGTAAAAAATTATCAAATGGTAGCCCCGAGATTTCGATAACTAGCCAAAGAAAAATCAAAAACTAAAATCATGATTTTTGAACTTCGGGATTTGGTCCGAGAGCAAATATTATGATCTAAGTCGAGAAGTAATTGTAGGAATTGAGTCATGACTTAAATTTGAGATCTCCAAATTTTAGGAACTTGGTCAGGACTAATATTACTGATTCTATTCTTATGTCATGATAAAGATAGAATTGAAAAATGAAAAAGGATCGAGTTACCACCTTCAAAACATATATTTTGACTAGAGTTGGGTCGGATATGACCATTCCCTGGTAACTAAACCATAGGTCTCGGGTTTACTGAGACCATAGCTCTCGATTGAAAAATATCCTACATATATTCACCATCAAACATAAAAAACAAGTATTAATTGGAAGCAGTAAGTTTCTTTTTTATATTATTATCCATAAATCTTTAGGATGGTAGAATTTACCAAAATTTATTGTTTTTACTTTCTCTAATGTATAACACTCTCTTATGATTACTATTTTATGCCTAAATAAAATTATTTATTCATATAAAAAATTTGGGAAAATTCTCAGCCAGATTTCGATAACTAGTTAAAGAAAAAATCAAAACCTAAATCATGATTTTTGAACTTCGAGAATAGGGCCGACAAAGTAAATAAGAGGAACTAGTCGAGAAGAAATGGTAGGAATTGAGTCATGACTAATTTTGGGATCTCCAAATTTTAGGAACTTGGTCGGGATTAATATGTGTCTGGCTACCACTATGTAAAGATAAATATAGAATTGAAAAATGCCAAAGGATCGAGTTACCACAAACTAAACATGTATTTTAGTCAATTGGGTCGGATATGAACATTACCAAGTAAGCTGAACCATGCGGTCTCGTGTTTTACAGACCATAGCTCTCGATTGAAAAAATATCCTACACATACCCAACCATCAAATATAAAACGAAGAGTATTAACTGAAGAGCAATAAGTTTCCTTTTTATATTATTATCCATAAATCTTTAGGATAGTAGAATTTACCAAAAATATATTGTTTTTACTTTCTCTAATGTATAACACTCGTCTTTTAAATTAGTATTTTATGCCTAAATAAAATTATTTATTCAAATAAAAAATTAGAAAATGGTGCTCAACAGATTTCGGTAACAAGTTAAAGAAAAATTAAAAACTAAATCATGATTTTTGAACTTCGGGAATAGGGCCGAGAGCAAATAAGAGGAACTAGGTCGAGAAGAATTGGTTGGAATTGAGTCATGACTAATTTTGGGATCTCAAAATTTTAGAAACTTGGTCGGGACTAATATTACGACGCTACCACTATGTAAAGATAAAGATAGAATTGAAACATGCCAAAGGGTCAAGTTACCACCAACTAAACATCGATTGGGTCGGATATGACCATTACCCAGTAAATAAACCATAGCTCTCGGTTTACGGAGATCATAGCTCTCGGTGGAAAAATATCCTACACATACCCAACCATCAAATATAAAACCCAAGTATTAATTGAAGCAATAAGTTTCTTTTTTATATTATTATCCATAAATCTTTAGGATGGTAGAATTTACCAAAAATTTATTGTTTTTACTTTCTCTAATGTATAACCTTCTCTTAAGATTAGTATTTTATCGCCTAAAGAAAATTATTGATTCAAATAAAAAATTTTTGAAATGGTAGCAGATTTCGATAACCTAGTTAAAGAAAAAATTAAAAACTAAATCATGATTTTTGAACTTCACGAATAAATGGTCGAGAGCAAATAGGAAGTAGGTCAAGAAGTATTGGTAAGAATTGAGTCATGACTAATTTTGGGAACTCCAAATTTTAGGAACTTGGTCGTGGACTAATATTACGACGCTACCACTATGTAAAGATAAAGGTAGAATTGGAACTTTAAATGCCAAAATGATCGAGTTAGCACCAAACTACACATGTATTTTGGTCGATTGGGTCGGATATGACGACATTACCAAGTAAGTAAACCTAGCTCTCGGTTTACGGACCATAGCTCTCAATTGAAAAAAATATCCTACACATACCCCTGACAAACCATCAAATATAAAACGCAAGTATTAATTGAAGCAATAAGTTTGTTTATATATTAGTATCCATAAATCTTTAGGATTTATAGAATTTACCAAAATGTATTGTTTTTACTTTCTCTAATGTATAACACTCTCTTATGATTAAGTATTTTATGCCTATATAAAATTATTCATTTATATAAAAATTAGAAATGGTGCTCAAGCAAATTTCAAGAACTAGTTAAAGAAAAAAATCAAAAACTTAAATCATGATTTTTTTGATCTTCGCGAATGTGGTCGAGCGCAAATACGAGGAACTAGGTCGAGAAGAAATGAAGCAGGAATTGAGTCATGACAAAATTTTTGAAACTCCAAATTTTAGGAACTTGGTCGAGACTCAAAATTACTACGCTACCTCTATGTAAAGATAAAGATAGAATTGAAACATGGCCAAAGGATCGAGTTACCACCAACTAAACATGTATTTTGGTCGATTGGGTCGGATATGACCAATACCAAGTAAGTAAACCATAGCTCTACGG
The DNA here is from genome assembly GCA_030674075.2 of Linum usitatissimum. NCBI lineage: Eukaryota > Viridiplantae > Streptophyta > Magnoliopsida > Malpighiales > Linaceae > Linum > Linum usitatissimum. The sequence continues at coordinate 66,483 of JAUJYP020001433.1, forward strand.
TTTACGTATCATATCTCTCAATTGAAAAAATATCCTACACATACCCAACCATCAAATATAAAACGCACGTATTAATCAAGCAATAAGTTTCTTTATATTATTATCCATAAATCTTTAGGATGGTAGAATTTACCAAAATATATTGTTTTTACTTTCTAATGTATAACACTCTCTTATGATTAGTATTTTATGCCTACATAAAATTATTTATTCATATAAAAAATTGAAATCGTGGTCAAATAGATTTCTGTATAACTAGTTAAAGAAAATAAAAAACTAAATCATGATTTTTGAACTTCGGCGAATAGAAAAATGCAGGAGAAATACAAGAACTAGGTCGAGAAGAAATGGTATGAATTGAGCCATGAATAAATTTTGGGAACTCCAAATTTTAGGAACTTAGTCGTGACTAAAATTACTACGCTACCTCTATGTAAAGTACAGATAGTATTAAAAAATGTCAAAGGATCGAGCACCACCAACACACATGTATTTTGATCGATTGGGTCCGTTATGACCATAACCATGTAACTAAACCATAGCTCAGCGCTTTACAGACCATAGCTCTCAATTGAAAAAATATCCTACACATAGCAAACCATACGGAAATATAAAACGCAAGTATTAATTGAAGCAATAAGTTTCTTTTTTATAATATTATCCATAAATCTTAAGGATGGTAGAATTTAGCAAAATGTATGTGTTTTACTTTCTCTAATGTATAACACTCTTTTATGATTAGTATTTTATGGCTAAATAAAATTATTTATTCATATAAAAAATTAGGAAGTAATGCTCACAGATTTCGATAGCCTAGTTCCAAAAAAAATCCAAAAACTAAATCCATGATTCTTGAACTTCAGAAAAAGGGGGGGGGGGGGGGGGGGGGGGGGGGGGGGGGGGGGGGGGGGGGGGGGGCCAGTGGAGCAAATACGAGGAACTAGGTCGAAGAAATGGTAGGAATTGTGTCATTCCTAAATTTTGGGAACTCAAATTTTAGGAACTTTGTCAGGATTAAAATTACGACGCTACCTTTATGTAAAGAGAGAGATAGAATTGAAAAATGCCAATGGATCGAGTTACCACCAAACTAAACATGTATTTTGGTCGATTGGGTCGGATATGACCATTACCAAGTAACTAAACCATAGCTCTCGGTTTACGGACCATAGCTCTCAATTGAAAAAATATTCTATACATACCCAACCATCAAATATAAAACGCAAGTATTAATTGAAGCAATAAGTTTCTTTTTTATAATATTATCCACAAATCTTTAAGGATGGTAGAATTTACCAAAATGTATTGTTTTTACTTTCTCTAATGTATAACACTCTCTTATGATTAGTATTTTATGGCTAAATAAAATTATTTATTCATATACAAAATTAGGAAGTAATGCTCAAAGATTTCGGTAACTAGTTAAAAGAAAAATCAAAAACTAAACCATGATTATTGAACTTCACGAATAGGGCCGAGAGCAAATACGAGGAACTAGGTCGAGAAGAAATGGTAGGAATTGTGTTATGCGATGTTTGGGAACTCAAATTTTAGGAACTTAGTCGGGAATAATATTACGAAAGCCCAATGTTACCATTAGGTAAAGATAAAGATAGAATTGAAAAATGCCAAATGATCGAGTTACCACCAAAAAACCATGAATTTTAGTCGATTGGATCGGATGTAACCATTACCAAGTAACTAAACCATAGCTCTAAGTTTACGGACCATGACTCTCAATTGAAAAATATCGTCACATACCCAACCATCAAGTATGAACACGCAAGTATTAATTGAAGCAATAAGTTTCTTTTTTATATTATTATCCATAAATCTTTACGATGGTAGAATTTACCAAAATGTATTGTTTTTCTCTAATGTATAACAATCTCTTATGATTAGTATTTTATGCCTAAAAACAATTATTTATTCACTTATAAAAACTTAGGAAATTATATTCAATGATTTGATACTTAGTTAAAGAAAAATTCAAAAACTAAATCATGTTTTTGAACTTCACGAATAGGACGAGAGCGAATACGAGGCCCAGGTCGAGAAGAAATGGTAGGAATTGAGGGTATGACAAAATTTTGGGAACTCCAAATTTTAGGAACTTGGTCGGGACTAAAATTAAAACCTCTATGTAAGGTAGGGAGATAGAATTGAAAAATGCCAAAGGATCGAGTTACCACC